>MU226953.1:203768-228226 GCA_018584345.1 Thuja plicata
CAAGCAAATCAATCTAATCATAGAGCACACTTTGATTTGGTGTTGTTAAAATGAATATCTCACATTTCATTTAGTGCTTCTAAAACTGAATCATAACTAGCTTGGATTAACAACAAATCTGCATTTGAATTTGCATTTAGTTTAATCAATCATATAGCTCTAAATCCTTTGTTTAGGTCTTCGGTGTAGTCACTGAGCTTGCAATGACCTAAGAGCAAGCTCATACTCCTACCTTCTAGAAGGCAATAGGTCGAATCTTTCAGACATGCAGGGTGAATGAATCAATATTCATTCCTGTATGCAACTGAAGTATAATGACCATGTTGAAGTGTATGGCTAATTTAGAGGCCCATATTTAGCTATCACATTTCTGGCACCCACCATCTTCTCACTCCACTTCCCCTGTGCCAACATCCAACCACCCTCCCTCCCGTGCCACCTCCTACCTTCCACCCACTCCTCTCCACCCCCGCCACCACCTCCTCCCATCCCACCACACNCCAAAACCCTCCCCCACCCTCGCCGCTTCCTCTCCCCGCTCCCTTTGCACAGCCCGTCCACCAAGTCCTCCACCCACCGCCTTTTCTTCCTAGCCCAAACCGCCTCTGCTACCCATCCCAAACTGTCGCTCAACCCACTAGCCACCCAAGCACTACCTCTGTCTACCTGGGTATGCATTAAATTTGACGTGCATTTGGCCGTCATTTTAGATAGATTTTGGCATTCTGTGACAGCTTAGGGCCTATCAAATTTAACTTATGGTTCTGATGATGTCAGCAAAGATTTGAAATTTCTAACCCCTCACCATATACATTTTTAAAATTGCAGTCTGATTTTAAACACTCATTACTTACTCACCCGGAGTACTTTTTCAGAGCATTTTTTTATATTAGGGGTAGAATTTCGTAGAGATTGTAGTGGTGGAGTTAGTTTTTTATTTTGATACCTATATTGATCAAAAATCACTATTTTTGGTGATTGTACCTACCTAGTCCTCATTTTTTCAGCTTTCAAAGCCTCGTACAGGCTCATACAGTCATCTTTTTCAGTGAATTTTTTTTTTAAACTGCATGATTTTCTGTCTACTATCTAAATATGCACTCTATTTTTTCATTTGATGATTTTGATAATGTGGAATAATCTTTAGCTTGGTTGTTTGTGATCTTATATTTTTCATATAGCCTGAAAGTGGTTTGCAGAACGTTACCCAAGAAGGCTAAAACTCAAACTACTCATGAATTGGTTTTGCAGGTTGCCTTTGATCGATAGAATGCAAAATAGTGTGCTTGCATCTTGTTTTCAATTTCTTAAAATAGGAACCCACATGCAGGACTTATTAAAATCAACATTTTTTTGTTATTTTAGGAATGACAATGATGTCAGGAAACTATGCTTTTGCCCTTTTGGGATGATCAAAAATATAGAAACATTATTGTCATTTTTGCATTTTGCTTGAAGTGTCTTTTAGTTTTGTAAATCCTAGGAATTGCATGGACATATCCTCTCCCCTTGCCTTCATGAATCTTGGCTGAAAGAGAAATCCATACAAATCCTTTAGCATGGATACCTCCCAAGTGCTTTAACAGAGTCGATGAGAGTGGATTGTCCAACCGGTAACAGGCTAAAGCCAAGCCCTTCCAAACCAGTATATAAAAAATGTCATTGTGATTAATGTCAAAGTGGACAGGTGTTGAATATGTTATACTGGGAAGAAGATCTCCCTCAGTACCCTTGTGGTGCATTAAAACCTATAGAATGTAACTTTTTTAGGCTAGGAGGCCTCCATAACAGAGCTAATCTACCATAATTATAACCACCTGAACAGATGTCCTTACTACAAACTTTGTTCTAGTATCCAAAATCCCTCTATCTATTGGCGGAGAAGGTCAGAGACTGACTAAGAAATCCTACACTTTCACGGCTCTTAGTAGAGACAACGGTCCCTTGGGAAGTGATTACCCTTCAGATTCAAAGCTTGGTGTGCCTAATAAGTGAGTGCACATGTAAGGAGGAGCCCGTGCCTCCAAGCTTCTAAGTTGTCCGCTATGAGTAGATGTGGCTAAACTTCGGTTCAAGTGGGAACTCAATAGATATTGCCCTGGCTATCCTAGGATTGTGGTGTGTCTATTATTTTATTTTACAAAAAATAATCTGCATGATGTGTCTTGTGTGAGTGTTCACTGCAACAACAACAACCACAACAATCAAACAATCCAGAAACTATACACTTTGGATATTTTTCTATCTTGTCTCATCTAAAACTTCAACGATCTTGTCAAAACTCTATCGAAACTCTGTCGAAACTCTGTCGAAATTCTATTGAATTGGTTTCAAAACTTGTCAAAACTTTTTCTTCCATTAGTCTATGCTACTACATTCGGTATATTCTAAAATTTGCACTGTCATACCGCTTTTGTTAGTTCAAATTGCAACTACAATCTGTTGTTAGTCCAACCTATCACTGTCTTGAAATCTGATGTCGTTGCGCTTGTCCAATTGACCGAGTCCTTTGTTCAAACTTATCATATTTGTCTGCGCTGTCCTTATTCTAGGTTGTGAGAGCAGGTTCATTAACCTTGACTCAAGATTAGATTCTTCACTATCTCCATCCTCAGTTGGAAGTTTACCTATTGGTCTCTTTGGTCTTGAACTTAGAAAACACTTTAGATTTCACCACAATGTCAGTAAGCTGAATCAACTTATCTTATGCTTGTGCAAACTAGAAGTCATTTTAGAGATTTTCATGAAGAAGACAATCAGGGATTCCCATTCGAAGACAACTCTTTGTTTGGAGAGAACCCTCTCTTTGGGGGAGATTCTCAAATTCCTCCTAGATCACAATCCCCAGAGGACAAGTTACCTAGTCCCAAGATGTCAAAAGAAAGACAAGGTAGAGGTAGGTCTCGATGAAGAGACCTCTCTAATGGTACCAATTATCGCACTAGTCAACATTCCTTGCGTCCATTAGACCCTGGTGAGGAAGAGATTGATGAATGTCTACAGGATAAGAGGTTTGTAAAACTCATGAAAACAATCCTAAATCAAGATAAGGAACAATACTCCCTTGACCTAGCAAAGCAAGGCGCTCAGCTTCCACCTCACTTCAAAGCCGAGGATATCATTGCTAGAGAAGAAGAGACACCTATGACACTCATAACTAAACAAATGAAAGCTATGAAAATGGAATTACAAAAAATCCAAAAGGAAAAAGAAACACCCAATGCATGATTTTCTTTAAACACAATCTATCCTTTTCCTTTTGACAGAGATTTGTACTTGCCTCTGTTCCTATACGGGGTTGAAATTCCATAGTTTGATAAGTACAATGGTCACTCTGATCCACAAGATCACATCAAAGAATTATGTGCTCTTTGTATAGAATTTATGCATGACAAAACCTATCTTATGCGTCTCTTTCCTTGGAGTTTGAGTGTCCAAGCTATGGAGTGGTTCTCAAAGTTACCCACTGGTATAAAAAAATTTTATGAGCTGATAAATTTGTTCTTGCAATAGTACTCTTACAATATCCAACATCCTGTGACGATGATTGATTTATGTAACACAAAGAAAAACATAGGAGAACCCTTTCTAACCTTTCTTCAACGATGGAGAAAGATTTTTTCTAGATATCCATGCATGATGCCTGAATCTAAAAAGATGGATATTTTTGCTAGTGTTCTGATTCCAGAACTAAAATACCCTCTTTAGATGCAATGTCCACCCTCTTTCAAGAAAATGGTGGAAAACATGATGAAAATAGAAGATGTTCTTGTTAAAAAGGGTGACATTACCCTCTACAAAGAAAACAAGTTTGGTTCCAGTTTCAAAGACAAATCTAAATATTGGAACAAAACAAAGCATGTGGTAAATGATGGAGTAGTCAATCACTCTGCTCCCCAGTCAAAACCAACAATCTTCATTCTGACAAGTGGCTCCAAGGCCCTAAAAACTGCTGAAAATACCACTAAATCTTCATCTTCTAAAGGGACCAGTAGTTTGTTGAAATACAAACCATGGATTAAACGTAAACAAGACTTTGACTCCTTAGGTGAGTCCTATGAATCTACACTTAAAACTCTACTGGCAAACAAGCTGCTCACATTGCCAGATAACTCCAAATCATATGATCCAGAAATCAAACCTAAATGGTGGAGAGACAATGATTTCTGTCAATTCCATAGAAACAAAGGACACATGATAGAAAATTGCATGAGGCTCAAACATGAGATCCAAGATCTCATTGATAACGAAATAATTGTGATTGATAATCACAACAAGAATGTTGATCATAAGGCATTCAAAGATCCTTTCCTGGACCATCACAAAGGATAAACTTCTAAGAAAGGTGCTCAAATCAATCACACTTATTCTAATGATGACTACAATGTCATCTACATGCTTGATTCGTCTCATTCTAAATATTGCAATGTCATTATCGTCAAGAAGAAAGAGAAAGAGTCTCGATCAGCCAACGCAGTGACTTGAGTGCAAGCAAAATTCACCCTGGAGGGTTCTGGATCTTCAAACCCTTCATCAAATTCCAATAAACCATCGATATCCAAACCCTGGGTACCTCTTAGAAAACAAAGTGTTGTGGGTACTTCTAAAGTCTCATAGTCCAAACAACTGACTTTGTCCAATACTGTGGACTATAGCATCGTCGAGCAATTACAGAGAACCTCTACCCAGATTTCAATCTTTGAATTGCTCAAACTCTCTCCATCTCACAGAGAGGTCTTGGATAAAGCACTATCAACTACCAATGTCCCTAAGGACTTGGATCTGGATTGGTTTCAATCCATGGTGGCTCACTTGACCTCGCCACATTACCTATCATTCTCAAAAGAAGATGACAACTCCTTAAGTCATCCACATAATCTCCCCTTTCATGTCAAATTCTTGATCCATAAACACCATGTTAGACAAGTCTTGATAGATGGAGGTGCAAGGTTGAATATTTGTACATTTAGGTTAATCAAGAAACTAGGCCTTTCAGAGAACATCATTGATCCTAAAAAAAAAATCACTATCAAGGCATATGATGAACAAGAAAGAACTTCTAAAGGTCTCGTAACTTTACCAATCCGAATAGGTCCTATTGAGAGGGATGTTACCTTCCAAGTTCTGGATCTCCCACTGGCTTACAAAATTCTCTTGGGAAGACCTTGGATCCATGAGATGCAGGCAGTGCCATCAACGTTCCATCAATGCATCAAATTCCCATTCAATGGTGTAGAAGTCACTGTTCCTACCAACACTAGTTATGCTTGTAACGCATTAAGACAAGCAGCAGATACCCTTGTCCTACACAATAGTGAGGCATACGACTTTGAATCAGCTACAAATTTATTGAAGGAAATAGAAAAGAACCTCAAGATAAAGGACACAGGTATGGGTGGAACCTATACTATCACTCACATCTCTTCCTAGATCACCTAGGTCTTATGGAAAACCGTCAGAGGAGATGAAACCAACAACATCCCAAGAAATCTATGATGAGACCTTTGTTAAAGCCAACACACCATTAAGGATGAACATGAGGAAAGAGCCATTCTGGCTTGGTTATATAAGGAACCCAAAGATAATGAAAACAAACAACATGTAATACCCCCAAAAAAATTTGGTGTGGGGTATAAGGTGGCTTGTAAAATGGGGTATTTGGGTAAAGGACCCATTAGACCTAATCAAAATGGTCTTAAAGAACCTATCTATACTGACTACAGATGAGCTAAAGACACAATGGGTCTAGGGTTCTTATCCAAGAAAGAACAAAGAGTGAAGAATCACCTAGATAAAGGAAAGGGACATCAGGTTCTAGAAGAACAAAATACAACAGTAGAAAGCACTGACACACCCACTGGCAGCTAGGATGATTCAAATGATTCTAATGCAGAGGATGTGTATCCTTTTCCCATTCCTCCCAATATTTTTACTCTTCTATTTATTGAAGATACACCACAGGTCAACGCTACTGAAGAGCATGTTCTAGAGGAATCATCAATGACTTCTGATCAATCAGAAACTACTGAATCTAAACAAGATTCAGATATAGAAAAATAGAGTATAACCATAGCAGAGTTTTTGGGTAGAACTCATCCAAACTGGGGGAAAAGAGTAGATTTCACTCATGTCCTTAATATGAAACTAAATGATGAAATAGACTCCCATGAATATGAGTTTTACAGTCTCTCAGAGGTACTTTAGACATAAATATGGAGACCATGCATGAAGTAGGTGATGGCTTATACGTTAGATCAGATGAATTGGGACCTCCTATTTTTGACATGGGCTTCGACGATGCCGTTAGGGCTCTTTCTTATTTGAACACATCTATACAAGGTTCAGGTCTAGGACTCTACTTAACAGTCACCGTCTACTAAGAACATACCGTGAATGCCCTCGAACCCAATGAACCTTTGCTGCTAATGCATCCTAAACTCATTGATTGGTCCTTACAAGGACAACCTGTTGAAATGCCTACATTTTCCAATGACTATGCTTTAGCCTACTATCTTAACACTGCTGAACCTATCACTTCTTCCACCAATGAACCTAGTGTGAGCATGACTGAAGTGGACATCAAGTATCTTAGTTATAAGATAAAAATGAGAAAAAGAAAAGGGTCTGAAGGCGAAAACCACATTGTGGCAGTTTCAGAACCCAAAATAGTAAAAATAAAAGACGCATCCAAAGGTTAAAACCTCTCTGAGGAGCCTCAGGATGGGATTCTTGATGTCTTTCCTAGTCATTTACAACAACAATCATCAGTGCTCATAGAACCAACTCAACTAATGAATATTGGTACAAAGGAACATCCACACATCATTCATGTAGATAAATCTTTGTTTACAGAAGAGCTCAAGAAATTCACTGAATTCTTTAAAGAGAAGAAGATAAACTTTGCATGGACATACTCAGATATTCTTGGTTTAGATCCAAACCTTATTATGCATCATCTCTCAATAGCGCCTGGAGTAAAACCAATAAAAAAAAAACTCATAAAAATGCACCCTCATGTTGCATTACTTATTAAGGCTAAACTGGAAAAGCTACTCAAAGATGGATTCATCCAGGCTATTAACTATGCAGAATGGATATCCAACATCATACTAGTATCAAAGCCATACAAATCCATCAGAGTCTACACTGATTTTAGCGATCTCAACAAAGCATGTCCAAAGGATAAATTTCCTTTGCCTAACATTGACATGATTATAGACATGACTGTTGGGTATGATATGTATTCTCTCATGGATGCTTTCTTAGGATACAACCAAATCAAGATTGCCCCAGAGGATCAAGAAAAGACTACCTTCAAATGTGCTTGGGGAATGTTCTACTGGAATGTCATGCCTTTCGGTTTGAAAAAAGCATGAGCTACCTATCAGAGGGTAGTAACAACTATCTTCCATGATATGATGCACAAAACCATGGAAGACTATGTCGATGATACCCTTGCTAAATCAAAGAAATGATCTCTACACCTACAAGATTTAGGCCCAATCATGGATAGAATGGAAAATTTTAACTTACGATTGAATCCTAAGAAATGTGCATTCGGTGTTACCTCTGGCAAGCTGTTGGGTTACATTATCTTAGCTAAAGGCATAGAAGTCAATCCTGAAAAAGTGCAAGCGATACTGGAAATGTCACCTCCCAATAACATAAGTCAAATGAGAACACTCCAAGGGAGAATCCAATCTATCAAAAGGTTCATCTCATAGTTGGCTGATAGAGAACAACCATTTACCAAGACTCTACGCAAGGGGATTACTTATCAATGGAGTGAAGAATGTGACAAGAGTTTCACTCAAATAAAAATGTACCTAGTGAACCCGCCAGTACTCATGCCACCTCAACAAGGCAAACCATTGATTTTGTACATTTCAGCTATTTCAACATCATTAGGGTCACTGCTAGCACAAGAAGATGAAGACAAGAAAGAATGTGCTATATACTATATCAGTAGTGCATTGGTTTCCTATGAGATGAATTAATCTATGATTGAGAAAGCATGCTTAGCAGTAGTCTTCGCATCTCATAAATTGCATCACTACATGTTGGCTCACTCAGTCAAACTAGTGGCTAAAATTGACCCTTTGAAGTATCTCCTAATTACAGCTACCCTCACTAGAAGATTGGCTAAGTAGGTTATGCTTCTTAGTGAATTTGACATAGAATATATTGAGCGTAAAGTGATCAAAGGGAAAGAAATCACAGATCAACTAGCTGATGCTCCACTACATGACAAGGAACCAATCAATGTTGAGTTCCCAGATGGATCTATTTTGCACATCACTCACAGATCCTGATAATGTTCTTTAATGGATCATTCATGCAACAAGGTTCAGGTGTAGGGATTTTGTTTCTAAATCCTCAAAAATATTCCATTCCAAAGGTGTACAAGCTCATGTTTCCTTGTACAAAGAACATAGCATAATATGAAGCACTGGTAAACAGAATCAAACTGGCTCTTGAATGGAATGTTTCTGAGTTACATGTCCATGGTGACTCTCAACTTGTAATCAACCAAATCAATGATGTATACCAAACTAAGGATGAAAAAATCATGCCTTATAAATGAATGGTTGATGACTTTAAGAAATATTTCACTTACATCACATTTCAACAAGTCCCAAGGGTACAGAATAGAGCAGTTGATGCCATGGCTACACTAGCTTCCTCACAGCAACAAGAGGATGACTTCTGCTATGAGTTCCTAGTGGAAGAAATCTATTTCCCTTCCTACAACTCTCCTGACTCCCAAATGGTCTGGTCAGTCATTGAATAGGAATCCTCCCATTATCACCATATTTACTCTTACCTGCGCCATCAGATCATTCCCGATGGACTAACTAGAAATCAAAAATGACACCTCATCTATAATGCCTCATGGTATGTTCTTGTGGCCAATGATTTGTATAGGCTAGGATTAGATGGTACTTTGCTTAGGTGTCTAGAAAAAGAAGAGTCTAAACATGCATTGTCTGAAGGCCATGAAGGAATTTGTGGTTCTCATTCTAACGGTCTGACTCTGGCCTGAAAAATGCTTAGAGAAGGGTATTATTGGCCAGATATGGAGAAAGAATCTATCAGGTTCACAAAGACTTGTAAGAAATGTCAGGTGCATGGAAATCTTATACACGCTCTAGCAAGGGAGCTCATTCCTTTTGTAACACACTAGCCCTTTCAACAATGGGAATTTGATCTCATTGGGAAGATTTACCCCTCATCTTCTAATGGATACAAGTTCATTATCACAGCTACTGAGTATTTTACCAAGTGGGTTGAGGCGGTCCCGCTCATTAAAGTGATAGGATAGTAGGTCTTGCTGTTCATTCTAAACTACATCATTTGTCGCTATGGAATACCTTCCTCCATCATCACTGACAATGGAGGTAAATTTAAGAACAAAATTATGGATGAGTTGTGTGAAAAATTCAAAATCACACAACACTGTTCTTCAATCTATTACCCACAACGTAATGGGCAAGCTAAGGCCTCAAATAAAAATTTGTTGAAAATCTTACATTGTACAGTTAACAAGTCTGGAAGGGATTGACACCTACAGATCAATCCTACATTATGGGCTTATAGAACGAGCATCAGAACACCTACAGGGGCAACCCCATTTGCACTGGTATATGGGGCAAAAGTAGTCTTACCCCTAGAGGTAGAAATCCCATCTCTTAGGGTTTCTTTGTGTAGACTTGTACCAGATGAAGAGTACTGAGTTTTGAGACTCCAAGAACTAGAGATGTTGGATGAACATCGAAAAGTGGCCTTTGATCACCTTAGAGTTTATCAGAAAAGAATGTCAAGAGGATACAAAAATAAAGTTAGACTTAGAGAACTTCAGGTGGGAGACCTTGTGTTGATTTAAAATCCTCGTAATCAGTCACATAGAGAACAAAAGGGGGAGTTTGAACCCAACTGGCTGGGTCCTTATATCATTATTGTAGCATTTGGCTTCGGAGCCTATCGACTCTCCACACCTGAAGGAGATCCGCTTCAAGAGCCCATCAACACTCTCCATCTAAAGAATTTCTACACCTAAGGCATTCTTGGTGATCAGCACCATGTACATAGTAATGTCCTAAAAAAAATCTAAAAATTGGAAAAAGTCCTGAAAAAATGATCATCTTGGTGAAAACCTAGGAATAGGTGCCTTGATGAATCAATTAAAAAAATCAAAAATGGCAAAATACCAAAAAATTGAAAAAGAAGAAAAAGTGCCTTGGTGAAAACCTGGTAAATAGACGCCATGGCAACAAAAATAGAATTTCTGCCAAGTAGGTGAAAACCTGGTAAATAGGCGCCTCTTGTACTCTACGCTCCATCTATCAATGCTCAATCTTGGCAATCCTTTGCTTTAGTTTGTACATATCTTTCAGTCACTTTCGTGACACTCTGGTTCTTCTGAGAACCCTCTTGGCTTGAAACTAATCCAGAGTCATAACCTGGGGGCAATCAAATTAGATTCATCCTTGCAGTATGAGTCAAGTTAGTTATCACTATTTGCTACTTGGGGCATGGGTCCCTAATTTGGTCACATCTTTGGTTTACACCAGAGTCAGTAACCTTGTCATTTCTGAAGGACAACTTGCTACTGACACAAATGGGTGTTTCTCAACACCACCATCAATAGTTTTTCTTAACACTATCTTTGGACACATATGTGTTTCTTAACACACATTGGATATCGCAAACATAAACAACAGATCGATAGCAATCAAACACAAAGCACTCACAAGAACAACGGTGTTTGTCAACACCCTATACCTATATACATCCAAAAACATTGTAAATGGCTAAAGTATGCTAAACTTCTATTTGTATGATGTCTATTCTCATTGATTTCGCTAAGCTTTTCTTTGTTTACTACATGTTGGTGTGGTCCCGATGATCAGGCAACGTCAAATAATCAAGACGTATGTGGTAAGAGCTCCTACATTAAGGTGAAAAATCCTCAAATCCCTTGATCCTATTTATTTTTATGCCAAGGTGAGGTTGGTACTATCTCCTTGTTTGGTATTTATCTATTTGTTTACACAAGCGCGCAATCATGGTTATCTTGGTTTTGAATTCCTCGATACTGGTGTGCTCTTGCACTATCAAAACTAGAAATAATATTCAGGTCATCTCAAATTTTGTGCCTCGATGCTTATGTTAGTTTCCCATATCTTATCCGATGAAAGTCATATTCATATTCTTATGGTCGCAGTGGCACCAGTAAGGATTGTATTGACTCTAATGTTCCAAAAACACTCAATGATGAAAATCTTCAATGCTAAAGCTCGGTAACTACACCTTAGGTTGCATTCATGTTAGTCTTGCATCTGCATCTGCATAGTGTTGGAATCAGCATAATAAATTTATCTCTATCCAATGTGAAGGATCCGAGATTTTAATCGATCAATCTTCTCATCCTCAAGTGGTCATAACACCCCTTGCTAAATTCACTGTCATGATTCTATTTTCAGGATCGAAATCAAAATCTAAATTTGACCACTTGCACAACCAATAGAAATCTCTCATGCTTTTCTTCTCATCAATCCATGTATCTTATTGGTCAATCTCGGTCAAAAAGACCTCTCATCAAGTACAAATTTTGTCCTAACCACGTGGGACCTCTTTCTAATCAGATCAATTTCTTCCTAAATTGTCTAATCAATTGAATTGCTTCTCATCATTGGGGCACCTAGCCATATTTTTATTTCACTCCTGAGGGGGCAGGATCAGGACATCAACATTCCAGTGATCACATCCTCAATCAAAACCCCATCGCTTGGGGCATCTCAGCTTCATCACATAAAATCAAGTTGAGATCATTTTAAATCAAAGGCAACCTAATAAATGGTCTTATACAGTGGTGAATACACTCAAAACCAAACAAGATCGGTCTTATATGGGCTATTCATTATTGAAGCCAAATACATTGATCAAATTGGCTTCATTGCTTCAAATCAAGCCAATTTTCTTGCTAATCAAATCTCTTAATGGTAATTGATTTCATCGCTTCAAAAAAAACTAGTTATTCATTCAAACAAATCAAAAATGTTTAAGAGTTCTTGACAGACATTTAGTTTCATCGCTTAAAATCAAACTAAACACTCTATTTTATATCTTTTGATCAATCTTCGTCCAATCAAGCTTGAAGTTGGTCTTCTTCTTCAAAAGAATAGTTTCATCACTTCAAATCAAACTATTCTGGGTCTTCTCACTAACAATTCTTTGAATCAATGTGCTGATCGCACATCAATTCAAAGAGGGGAAAATGTAATCACCTAAAAATGGTCACCTAAACCCTAGACCCCCAATCTCAGCATTTAATCAACAAACCTTAACCTTGATTAAACCTAAGTCCTAAATCAAACAAGAAATTATCAAATTCAAACTGATCTAACCTAAACCCTAGGTCCTAATCGATCATCTTACTTGATTAATTAATTAATTCCTAAAATCACATTACATTGGAAAATAAACTTTATACGATTATTTAATTGATATTATGACATATTAATTAAATAAAAATTACAAAATTGTCAATTAAATTAAAAAGGAATTAAATTAATTATAAAAACATAAATGTGCATCCAAAATCAATTAATTTATTAAAAATGCATATGACATCATCAAATCCAGTTAACTGATTTATCAAAATGGAAACAATCCAGTTCCAATCAGTTAACTGATTCTCCACTGTTTATCATTTTAGAAACATTTCAGTTAACTGTAAAGTGATTTTGGAAGTTTCCAAAATAACTGATCAGTCAGTTCAGTCAACTGACTCTCTCGACGAATCGAATCACTTGCACATGGATTGTGCTTCTTCAATCGAATCTGAGCCACTCTTTTTGTTCACAAAGGATCCTAATATTTTATTAAAGTTATTATACTGCATTTTTATTAGCATTCTTAGCATTTTCTCATTTATCTTTAATACTTTTGTTTATTACTTTCAAGAAAATCAATCTAATCATAGAGCACACTTTGATTTGGTGTTGTTAAAATGAATATCTCACATTTCATTTAGTGCTTCTAAAACTGAATCATAACTAGCTTGGATTAACAACAAATCTTCATTTGCATTTGCATTTAGTTTAATCAATCATATAGCTCTAAATCCTTCATTTAGGTCTTCGGTGTAGTCACTGAGCTTGCAATGACTTGAGAGCAAGCTCATACTCCTACCTTCTAGAAAGCAACAGGTTGACTCTTTCAAACATGCAGGGTGAATGAATCAATATTCATTCCTGTATGCAGCTGAAGTATAATGACCATGTTAAAGTGTATGGCTAAATCAGAGGACCATATTTATCTATCACAATATCCATACTGAGAATTACATATAGAACATTGTTGCATACTATATGTTGTCATCAATGACAAACATACCATCAACCACTCGCTCAAAGGCAAATCTCCAACAATGCCTATAATGATACTGTGAATAGGACAACTAGTAAGAGACCTTTTGAAATAGTTTATGGCCTACACCCTAGAGGCACATTTGAGCTTAGAAATCTGAAGGATGGAGGCAAGGGTAGTGGCTATGCAAAAGATTTTTCACATTCTATGCAAGAAGTGCATGAGACAATGAGGAAGGCATTGACTAAAAATACAGAGAAGATTAAGAGCAAGGTGGAAAAGAGAAAAAGGGATGTCCAATTTAAAGTTGGGGATCTAATGATGGTCCATCTCAAGAATGAAATATTTCATAAAGGAGTGCCCCATAAGCCAGAAATGAGAAGATTTGGCCCATGTACTATATTGGCCAAATATGGCAATAATGCATTCAAGGTGGAGCTGCCAGAAGATAGTGGTTTATCTCTGGTGTTCAATGTGGTAGATTTCATTTTGTACAGAGTACCAGAACCAAATCCATACCAGAGCCTTACGTAGGTCATACAGGAGGTAGAAGACCTAAATTTGACCCCTACTCCACCTCAGATGGTAGAAAAGATACTTGACTCCAGGACCTACAAGATGACCAGGCAAAGAACCTATTATGAATAGTTGGTTAAGTGGAATGGAAAAGAAGATGCAGAGGAAAATTGGGTCAAGGAGACTAAATTCAAAAACTTTGGAGTGGATTCCAACTTACGCAATCCAAGGGTGGGTTGAAGCCTTTTCATTTGCAGAGGATGGTGCAGGAGCACCTAGGAAAATCCATAAATCCTATTACAATTTTGGCTTATACTAACCCTAGCAAAGTCATTAGGTTTTCAATTTGACCTTAGAATGTCTTGCAATCTATGTTCCTAGGTGGATTAGACTAGGTTCAATCCAACCTAGATGTTTATTGCTTTCTAGTTGTTAAGTGCTATATTAGGCTAAGGTGGGAAAATGGGTTTAAACATGTCTAAAAGCCTTTAAGGCTGAGGAAAGGGTGGGATAGTGCCTAAAATGGTTCCTAGATTCATTCTACACCATACTATGTTGAATGGAGACCCTTAACTACAATTATGCCAGAAGATGTAATGTTTTCATAATGTTGCTTGACAACATTTTAGCAACTTTTTATGTTGCATGAAAACAAATGGAAAAAAAATGGATTCCCTTCAAGGAAAAATGATGGGTAGTTGACATAATGGCTTATAATCATGGGCATGGAATTTTAAAGAAAAATATATCCCATTTTCCGAGGCATGGTGTGGAGAAGTAAAGTTTTGGAAGTGAATGAAAGCTCTGTATTCTGGTTTTTTGTAACAGTGAACTTGCATTGAGTGTGAATGTGATCAGATGGATTGAAGTGTGATATTTAGTGTTTTTTTGTGTAGTAGACATAATCCTATGGGCTTTCTGTTCAGTAGCATAGAGGCTTTGAGCTCATTTTATTAGCTTAATAAATTGTTTTATAATTAGTCTAGTTGTTGGTGTAGCTTAGGCAGATTTGGTTTCATGACTCCCCCATAGAATCCAACAGTGGAAAACATCTGGGTTTTGATTAATATGGTAGGGAAGACTCTTTAAATTGTAAATATGTAGGTAGGAGGTTTGAAGATCTATTTTTATATTTTTATAGTCATGCCCTAGGCGAGCATTGAGTGTCGGGTTAGTGGTTTGACAGAGAGAAACAAGTGTGCATTTGCAGGGGAATAAGTGAGAGCTCTAAACCAAGAGTGGTTTTAGATAAGTAGTACTCCTATAGACAACTAAAAGTTAGATTAGGTATTTTCCAATCCATATAGGTATATTTCTAGGTATAAATAAGTACATTGCTCATTTCTAGCCTAATTAGCTCTATTAGACCTACATTTTAGGAGTCCACTGTATGGATAACCTCGAAGTCCAAGATCAAAACAAATTTTAAAAGTCTTGGAAAAGGGTATCTAGATCTTAAGTTTGTTTTTGAGGTTATTTGGAAGTTTAGAGAGAGAATTGAGAAAAACCCTCTATGTAGGGCTAATTGAGAAATTAGGCCTAATTGAGCAATTAGGCCTAATAGGACTAAAAGGAGAGACAATCATGAACCCATCTGTTTAAGGCTTGATGTCCCAATCCAATGGAGTTAGAAGGATGTCAAAACTTTGTCTAAATGACGGATACATGACCTATAGCATTTGTGAAGTTTGTATGAAGACTTTCCACTTGGAACCATACAAGATAGAGTGAAGAGTTGAAATACATTTGTTGATAGTTGTCCCTCAAGGTGTAGCACAAGGATGCCAACTAATTGTATTGATTTGGTGATGTCTTAGGCTAGTGGCTAAAATACTTGGGAGGTCCTAAAAGTGAGGTTAGGATCTAGAGAAGACTAGGATAAGAAGTGTCCTAGATAGTGTATGTGGAAGAACACCATGGAGCACTTCTATCAGATTGGTATTAGAGCTTGTTTGATCAGGTTTGTGGTGAATGTTCAAACCAAAAGAGTCAGTAGAAGAGTATGCAATGGTGATAAATGCAAAGTTGGAGAAGAAGGTAGATGAGAAAGAAGAGGAGAATAGACTCCTTAGAGAGAGATTGGCACAATTGGAATACAAAGTGGACCAAGTGGAAGAAAAGACAGAAGAAGTGAAAGAAAAGGTTGAAGGGAAATGCAAGGAGATTTTGATAGATGATGAAGTACCTGAAACTGACCCTATCCTTAATGAAGAACCATTATTGAAGGCATTAAAATCTATGAGTGGTAAAGCACTAGAACAAGTTCCTATCTTTAGTGGAAAGATGGAACCATGAATAGTCTTAGATTGGATAGGACTAAAAAATCACTTTGAGGGTGATGGCATAACTGAAGCTCAGAATTTGAAAGTTGCTAATGCCAGACTAAGAGGGTATGTACTCACTTGGTGGAAATTTATCCAAGATAAGAGAGAGAAGGAATGTGTTATGCCCTGCATCCCCGTCCCTACATTTTGTGTGCAAAATGTTGGGTCCCCCTTTTTTTTTGCTTTTGCCTACTTTTGGTTTGCGGTTTCGCTTGTCTTTCTTTCCTTTTTGTTATCTTTCTCCGGGGTTTTCTTCCCTGGCATGGCATTTTGTTGTTTTTTTTTTGGCTTCGGGACTCCGGTCCTGGAGGTTGTCTCTGTTGGGAACCGGATTCTGGACTCCGGGACTCTTCATCGTGATGTTCTTAGGGATATCATCACAAGGAATCCCCAGGCCCGGAGTCCGAAGGTTTTGCCTGTCCGGAGATCGCCGGAAGGAGGAGGATTGCCTTTTTACTGCGGGTATAAATAGAAATTAGTTGTCACTTTTGCACTTACCATGATTAAAACCTTCGAGCACTTAGAGTGAATTAGAGAGATTTTAAAGTGATTAACAGAGCATTTGCAGAGAATTTATGATAATCAAAGCTTAACATCTTCTGCGTTCTCAGGCAAGTGCAAGTGCTTTGCGGTGGTGCTCCTGATCAGTTGACCGTTTGGGCTCCTATGGTAAACCCTTCTCTATCCTCCACCTTCTGCGTTCTCAGGTTGGTGCTTCCGCCTTCCCTCCTCTCTGTTTCACTTCCATTTTCCAGTTTTGCTTCATTTTTTGGTTTTGTTCTTGTTTGTCTGGTTTTGTTTCGTTTCTCGGTCGTGTCTGGTCCTTCGTTTCTGGTTTTGCCGCCCGTTGGTGGGTCGGCTCTGCCAAAGGGTTGTCCACCCTCTGTGCAGGAGATGTTTCTGTAAATAATGTAAATAGTGTAAATAGTGGTCTGTTTGTAAATATGTAGGCAAGCTGTATATTTGTTTCTGCTTTGTCTGGTTTTCCCACGGACGTCATCCCACATTGTATATTCATGTATATATGTTTGTAGTTGTAAGGTTCCCTCTGTATATCCTTTTATTCCCTGTACATATCCTTCAGCTTCATGTATATCCTTCCAGGTGACTTGACAAGCTGGTCGAGTCACCTTTACTTCTGGTTTTCTGCCTCCAAGTTCGCTTTGAGGCAGGAAACCACCTGTTTGAAACTCGGCTCCCCGCTTGTTTCAAACAGGTGGTTTTCTATCTCCTCCATGAAGTCTGTCAGAACCTCATTTACGTCCCATGCATGCAATCAATTCCCGCCAAGTGGCTTTCCCTTTTCACACATTCAGACAGTTGGCTCCGCCGTCATCACCATCACATCTATTCAATGCCAACGCATGTGGCATCCACGTGGGCTCGACAACTTGCCTTTTCATACATCTTTACTAACGGTCATTTTTTCTAGGCTTCAGGCCTCTTACCACCGTCCATCTCGTGTCTTTGCCAAGTGTGATAAAATTCCCCAAACCCGGATATGTTGACACTAAGTTTGCGATGTGTTTTTCTTTTTGGTTATCTTTGCATGATACTAACTTTTCAGGAAAAGAAAACGTCATGGTGGTAAGATCTCTGGACCCCGGAGTAACTATTTTATTTTGATAAAAATATTCTGACGGTCGCTTTGCCTTGCAGGTTCCCAGACTTCATCTTCCAAACATGTCTGAAGCGTCCGCGTCATCTCCTCCTGGAAGTCCAGAACTACCAACAGCGATAGAAACCAGGGCAGCGATGAAATCTAAGATGGAGAGGGCCCTGGAGAAACTGCCCCTCACCATGAAGTTCGTGCAGAACAACGTCATTACAGGATCAAAGATTGAGTCCAAGGTTAAACTCATAACCAAAACCAGCGTCAGAACATGGGCAGAGATGCAAGCCTTGGTAAAATTAATGCACATCTAGCGACAAGCTGGGGATCAACTAGTGATCAACGTCGGAGGTTCCAGGATCCTCCAGGAAGCTTGCTTCCTATGCTCCATGTAGTCTCCGAAGCTTATCCTGACGCTGGCGGCCAACTACAACTCCTCTGTTCAGGCCGTTATGCTTGCAGCCACAGAACCTATGGGATACCCCACTCCACTGGTGTCCCTTGACCCAGACACATTTCGGGCAGGATTGGGAATCCCACAATTTGATAGAGCTACAGTGGTTACAAGGGCTGATGCCTTGGACCAGTTTACTCAACTGGAGGATGCTGCCCGGGTGTACATGAATACCCACTGGCTCAAGGCCCCGAAGAGGGATTCAAAGAGAATGAAGATAGAAATCCCCCACTCCGAATTCAAGGAGAGCATCCAAATGGGGATAATAGCATTAGCCCGGGTATTTGGGCAACCCTCCGCCCAGGATTTTACAAAATGGATGTATTATTTCCTCCTCGGCATCTCCACCAAGGGAGAATTCTTCGACTGGGCCGTAATAATATCTAATCACGTCGACTCATAGTTCCTCCAGGTGGACAGGAAAAAGAAGTTCTATATGTCTTATTACATTTTCTGGGCCCTAGCACAGTAGAGGCCCCACTCCAATGGCCTACTTATAGATGCCGTGCTCAGGATGGGCCCAGAACAAAAATCACTATGGGACCATTTCCCACAGATTCAATGGGAGGCCAGCTTCCCCAGTTTCTACTAGGTAAATGACACGTTTGTTTACTACCATCTACTCACACCCACCTGGGATGCCAGATACGGCCTGTCAACTGAGGCGATGAAGTTAGTCAATAGTTATGGGCACTACTACATTCAGTTCCAGCAGAATACATACATTAGGGTTTTTGGCTTCTCCGAGAAACCCTACTTGTTGCCCAGGCACTACGGGGACAAGATCATGCTGCTGGAATATTGCTAGCAAATGATGGAGTTGCACACCTTCTTTGCCCTCAAGAAGGTCCCCAACGTCTCGTTCCCAATCACCTATGGGAACTACACCTGCAGTCTGGCTGTCACAAAAGATGCGGACAATGAGATGAAAAGTTATAACTTGCAGGAATTTTATCTGGCGCGGAAGAACTTTGATCCGCATGGGAAAATAGCGACGGCAATGCCCCAGGCTTCAGAGCCCCATCAAATACACATGGAGGACTTCTGGGAAGATTGCCAGGATGATGTGGAAGTGTGAAGTTGGCACTATATCAGATTGATGGCCAGAATGATGCAAGAACTAAAGCTCCAGAGATTCCCTCCGGTCTTCTTTGACACCACCCCCACCATAGATCCCCAGTACAAAGAAAAGGGGATCGATAAGTTGGCACTGCAGGCAATGGATTGGGCCACCCAGGAGGGGCCCACAATTGAGGACTTCACTCGAGATGTGGTCGAGCGAAGTCATGCCTATTTTAAGAGGGTGTGCCCCGGGAGTATGCGTCAAGCTCCCCGACTGGCACCAAAGTTGACTCCACCACCAGTACCAAGATTAACCCCGGGGGCCGGGACTTCCTCGCAGGGTGCAAACAAGGGAAAAGGGATAGCTACAACACCCTCCACGTAAGAAGTCCCTATTCATGAATAGATCAAGAAATCTATGGTAGCCTCCCAGCAAATGAGGGAGCAGTTAATAATGAGGCTTGCCACTCCCCCGCTCATGGCTAGACCAATTCATCCTCCTTCCTCCCCGTCAATGGCAGCCCTAATGGTCAAGGCAACGGGGGTGGATCCCATGGAGGCGATAGCAATAGCCGATGCGGGGCCACCTTTGGTCACCTGGAGGAAGAGAAAACACATCAAACAGGCCAAGGCAGAGCCGGTACCAACGCCAAGGGCATCCCTCCCCCGAGAAGTAGAGATCCTTTCTTCCAGTTCCCCGGAACCAGAGAAAGAAGTGGAACCGACAGAGGTCCCAGCCAGGCCCCCTCCGGAAGAGGAGTTTGACGTATTTGCAATCGATGAATTTAGGAATTTGCAGGGAGACAATACACAAGCAGGGATAGAAGTCTCAGAGAAAGAATAGGAGGCTGTGGACCAAGAGGACTTGGAACAAGAACCTGCACAAGAACAGGAGTAGCAGGTAGAAGAGGAGCCAGAACCGGAGATTGTCTCTGGGGCTCAAGAGATGCAAGGTCTGGGAGTGGACCAACTAAAGCCAGGTGAACAAATGGCATCCGCTGGGGGAACCGGACCTCCTGGAACAATCGTAAACCCAGTTGTCACGTTCCCAAGGCCACTCCTGGGGGCAACCTTCAGGCAGGTTATCACAGCGGCCCAAACTCTGAATCTCGGCCTGATACCTCCCCTACTGCCAACAGAGGAAGAAGCCCTGGGAGAAGAAGAAGAAGAAGGAGAGGAGTATCTTGAAGAGGAAATCCCCAAAGAAGCCTACCAAGGTCTAGACCCAATAATAGACATACAGGACAAGGCTGAGGAGATGGAGGTTGACAAATAAAATATTGCTACAGAAGAAGTTGAGGCGGGGAGGACGGATGAAGTCCACATCGAAGAGGAGCAACAGCCGCAGGACACCGGGAGAGAATCAGGAGAACAAATTCTGGCAAGAAGGCCACCTCTCCCACCTCAGTGGCTGGTAGAGAGAAAAAAGAGAAAAGCTCAGTCCGCTCTGGTGATTCCTCTCTCCCTGGCTGAAATGATGGCCCAAGTTCAGGCCCCGACGAAGGCAAAGAAAGCCCGGATAGTTCATACTCTGCGAACTAGGCCGGGCGGAGAAACCGTTGCCATTGTAGTGACACCTCCCCCAGATGCCGATGAAGCAACTGTAGATCCTGCAGATTACAATATTACAGAGGTATCCCTGGGCAAAAGAGGAAAGCAAGGTGAGGTAGACTTGCTTAAGGAGGTAGCAAGGGTAGTTGAAGCCCGATACAAAAAGGAGGCCCAGAGGCTCAAAGCTGAAAAAGAGAAGAATGCAAATCTTATGGGACTGCTTACCGAGCTGGCTAGACCCATCAATGCCGCCCCTCCAGAGACCTCCACAACTGAAGAATTACCACAGAGCGACATAGACTCCCTGCGAGTAATGAAGAAGAAGGCCCAGGCAGTAGATGAATGGGTCACCCTACAGATAGGAAACACCTGGTGTTTCCTGGTGTCCACTCTCCTGGACTTATACACAGCCTGGAAAATTATTCATCATGTCAAAGCACTCATTGAGCAGTGGGAGAGTGACGCTGAAAATTACCAAGTGTGGAAAGTAGAGCTCAAAGAGCTCCTCACCTTGGGAGAAGATATAATTTTTGAATCCAGAATTCTGGGGGAGGAATCATTTGATTTTATAAGAACTCAACACTCCAGACTTGACCTCACATTGGAGGTAACCAAGAAACTAGTAGAGTCCTTGCAGGAAAAGGTGAATGTTGTGAAATACTCTTCTAATTTATATAAGTCTTTTGTAATAAAGGCTTCCTGGACTGATCCCCTTAGTACAGATACTTATACCCCTGAAGATTCAGTTTTGGTGAGTTTTGATGAGATAATGAAATCCTGGTATCAATCTCTGGAGGGACTAGATGGGGCCCAGATGATGAAGTTAACCAAGATGATACTTAAGGGTCATGACGCTGTGAGAATGGCAGATGAATTTAAAGGAAACATTCCAGACCTGGGGGAACAAGTTGAAGTGGCCAGGCACAGAAGGGCTAGCCTAAAAGAGATAGATGAGGATGGCATTTTCCGCCTCCTCCAGGCCTTCAGCGATAACAAGCAACCTTGAGCTTTCTCCGGAGGCCGGGGAAAAACTCACATTGAGTATTCTTTATTCTTTTGGGACGTAAGTTCCCGGATCCCGGAGTCCCGGGATCCAACAATTTATGTTCTTTAAAGTTATCTATGTCTCGGTCCCCGAGGCCGACCGGTCACTTTCAGAGGTGGTTAATAAAGACTGTCAGAAGATAGTTGGCCACATCAAAGGGTGTCGGCTTGGCGGTTGGTCTTCTGACACTATGATCTTCTCGAGGCGCCGCTCAGGAGTACATCTAGCACATTGGAGACAGGGTGCCACATTTCCTATTTATGAGGCATGTAGCCTCGATCTTTGAGGGACCTACTTTCTTCCTCCTCCTTTCCGGTTCTCTTCCCGAGACTGATTCTTTCGATGTATATTCCTGTCTTATTCTTCTGACATGACAGACCTATTCCATCTCCAGGTCTTTTGTAGGGTGGCACAGGTAGTACCGGCCCCCAGATATTGTATTATATTGAGACATGATATAAATAGGGTTAGGGTTAAGAGAGTTGTATAAATAGGCATATCGGCCCATTTCCAAGGGTCGGCAAAATTGATGATTTTGTTGTCCATAGGAATAGCAAAGTGATTTCTCTTTTAAGTTGCAGAGCTCAATGCTCCATTGTTCTGTTCTTGATAGTTAGATGCTCCCCTGGAGCCGCCATTGTATCACGCACCAGTGCTTGCTGGACTAAATATTAATGAAGAAGGAAGGATTCTTGGCAATAATGTTGTTGGCATTCTTGCTTCTGAGTTAATGGTATTTCATTTTTTAACATTTTGTATGTCTTTTACTCTGGTATGTTAAAGTAGATTAATGACCTCTTTATTCCCACTACTGATAAAATGCTAGCTGATGGTTATGTGTTTCTTCGGTATTTAGTGTAGTTTACCAGAGTATTATTGATGTTCTGGACATTTTAGCATGACTGTAGTTAGATGAAATACTTCTAACCCTGCAGGATCTTTTTCATTTTATTTGCTAAGTATAGAACACTCAGAAAACCTTACTTTGATCGAATCTTCGGAGAAGATGAGTTGACGAAACTAGCTATGCCCCTCAAAAATAGTCACCCCTCCCAACTGAGCCCCGCACCATCGTGACCCGACACCCAGGTGCTTGGAGGCCCAGAGGATTTATTTCCCCTGGACAACCTTTGCAGGCGGAGTTGGCTGATTTCCCCGGAACCCGGTGACAACTTATGACTGTTGGCGGACCCGGTCAGCAAAACCCCATCAACAGAATGAAAGATGCCCATTGCTACATGAGAGGATATGATTGCAAAGGTCAGAGATGCTTATGTTCTTGAGGATTATGAAATACAATTACATAAAAGAAGACAAAGTCTAAGAAAGGACTTATATGTAAACTCCTACACTGAATAGTTTTAGAGATTGTGCATGAGGTCTCAAGTAGAATAAGATGAGAAGGTGAAGATAGCTAGATACCTTAATGGTCTTAAGTGGACTATACAAGATGAAATGAATCTCTTGAATCCTGATACTATTCATAAATGCCACTAAAATTCAATAAAGGTAGAAGAGAAACTAAGAAAGAAATAAGATTCTAGCACCACCAGAGGTAGAGTCAAAGGAATAGATAATAGAGGACAAAGAGGTAAATATGGTGGAGGGTGATCCCACAAAACTGTCCCACTTTTTGGCCAACTTTGACACTGAAATGAACATTCTAAAAAAAAACTTCACTTTCAAACATCAATTGTCATTAAACCATTAAGAATTTGAAGATGATGTAAAAAAGTGACTTTTATCATTTTTTTTCTAGTTTATAAATATATATTTTTTTAAAAAAATAGAATTTATTTGTATCCATTTTTCCTTCTCCTTCAAAAAATATTTTTGTGAAAAAAAGGGTTTTTAGGAGTGACACTCACTTTGATCAACATAACTTTTTTTATAAAACTGATAAGAACATAATTATTTTGAATTTAGGTTTGTAACACAAATATCTAGGGAATACATTTGGTTTCATTCAATTTGGTTGAATATTTAATTGTTTATTGAGTTATGAAGTGACATTAATTATAATTTGGACACAGGTTCACTTTGATCGCTCTAACTCTATCTCTATATATTGAAATTAATTTATTCTTTTTTTGATAGAAAGCTAACATAAAAACCTATTTCCTACATATTTTTCATAATTTTTTTCCCTAATTTACTATTTTTTCAGAAGTGTCAAACAGAGAAGTCGCTAAATGGTCAGAAAACCTATGTTTAGTAAAACTTTAAAAAAAAGTCTTAATAAACTCAATATATATATAACTCATAATAATTGGAAAGATTTCTTGGAGTACTATCATCCTATATTTGGGTTTTTCAAATGAATTTATTTTATCCAAAAAAAAGTTAATGTCAAAGTTATTTTTTGTCAGCATTTTGATGGGTTCAAGGGAGACTCAATTATAGGTGTGAGTGAGGAGTAGAGGGATTATACCAAAGGGATTTTGATCCAAGAGGATTTTATCTAGCCATTTTGAATTTACTCCTTCAAATGGGACCTCTCAAGGCTTAAATCAACATATTTTC
>MU226953.1:229855-249688 GCA_018584345.1 Thuja plicata
TCAGTTATAAAGTGCCATGGGGGGGTTATGATGTTTTTCCTTTTGTGCTCATCCACCTTTGTCAAGTGAGTGTCCCTTCCATGACATTAGCCTCATGATGTGTGTCTAGAAGATCATTTCTTCTACTCTGACACTGCCCTTTATCCTATGCTTGTACCTTCTTCTACACTATTGGAGTTCCTGATTCTTCTTCTTGCAGTTGTTTTTGGCATTGCATTTCAGTATTCCTGTCAGACCTCTCCATGTTCAGCATTATGGGGGGGTATCTTCTATTGGTTCTAATTCTTCCTTGGTTCGATGGAGTGATCTATGTATTCAGTATTTGTTCCTATGTACTAGGCAGATGCAGTGGCTGGTACCTATGCATTTCGGTGAGATGGATCATTTACCATATGGACACTCTTCTTTCATTCCTATTTTGGAGACATTCTTCTATCTTTGATTGATCAACTCTTCAGGCTTTGTTTAAATTCTTCTCTACCTGGTCATGTTCTATTATAGTGGAGGTTCCAACAGTCATTTTTTGACAGTGTTTGCAGCTTCATGCTTCAGAGGTGTTCTACATGTTCTTTCTTTGTTCATATTTTCTAGGACATTCTCTAGTTTGGAGGCTTCTTCTGTCCTTCACTAGGCTTAATCTCTTTTTGGAGAGGGGTTTTTCCCACTGGGTTTTCTCCTTTTCTCCTCTTTACAAAGATTTTTGTACTTGGGTACCTCATCAGGCCTTGTTGCCGGGACCCATTTTCCTTCTTTCAGTAGCTATTTCTAGGTTTTAGCTTCTCCCTAAGTTTATCTTAAGGGGGGGTGTTAGAGTAATAAAGTGATTCCACTTATTAATTAAATCATATTGATTTAATTATTAAGTCACTTATTATCTCTCTTTTACTTAAGCTAAACTTTAGGCATTTAATAATTAATTCTTTTATTAATTATTATTATACAACCTAGATTTTCCCTTTAGGTTTCCCATTTAGGGTTTCGGTATCCTTTTATAAGGATTCCCTCTTTCTAAATTATTCAATTAGATGGTTATTAATTAATTAAGGATGTTATTGCATTAAGATTTTTTTCTCCATTGTTTGCACAAGATGTTTCCTCTTCCCTCAATCTATGATTTTTGGCCTCCATAGCTTTTTTTCTTCTCTCTTTCTGTGACAGGTTTGCATACAGGTGATTCTTGGGAGTTGTGGGTTGATATTTTTCATCAACTCCAACAAAAGGAACTACTTCCCAAGGAAGTGAGAAAAGGGTAAAATATGTTCAAGAGGAGACTAGTGGTGGGAGAAAACACCCTGAGATACCCTTAGAGTCAGAGGAAGGTGACAACTTAATGATGAGGACATTGATTAAGGATCTAGTGAAAGAGGAACCTAGTCAAAGTATATCACTGTTTAGAGTGAAATGCAAGATGATGGGAAAATTTTGTAGAGTCATCATAGATTTAGGGTCTACTGACAATATAGTGTCAGAGGAGGTAGTCAGAAAATTGAAGATGAAAATAATACCTCACACCAACCCTTACAAAGTCACTTGGTTGAACAAAGGACAACATGTCCTTGTCAATGAGAGAGCTTGGGTGGACTTCTCCATTGGGAGATACAAGGAAAAGGTGTTGCATAATGTCCTACCTATGGATGCATGTCACCTACTCCTTGGTAGGCCATGTAAATTTGACCGATAGGACATGCATGATGGAGAAAAGAATGATTATTCTTTCAAGAAGGACAATGTGACTTTTAAAATACAATCACTAAAAGAGGATGGAAAGATGAAGTCTATAGGTCCCAATGTCCTTATAGTCATTGAGAAGGATTTATTAGAAGCCTTAGAAGAAGGAGAGGGAGTTGGTTTTGCACTTGTATTGAAGCCAAAAAAAGAAAGTGCAGACAAGGAAGTCAGGAAGACAAAATTACCTAAGGAAGTGTAGGAGATGTTGCAAAATTAAGGCATTGTGAGTGATGGACAACCATCAACCCTACCCCATAAGAAAACTGTAAGTCATCAAATAGACTTTATCCCAGTAGCTACCCTTCCTAATAAGGAAGCCTATAAAATGAATCCTCAATAAAATGAGGAAATAGCTAAGCAAATCAAAGAACTCCTAAGCCAAGGTCTCATTACAAAAATCATTAGTCCTTGTTTCATACTCATTGTTTTAGCACCCAAAATAGGAGGAATTTGGAGGCTATGTACTGACTCCAGAGCAATAAATAGGATAACCATTAGGTATAGTTTCCATATCCCTAGGATAGAAGACTTAATGGACTGTCTAGGAGAAGCCAAATTCTTCACAAAGAATGACTTAAAGAGTGGATACCACCAAATCAGAGTTAATGAGGTGGGTGAATGGAAGACAGTCTTCAAGACCACAAAAGGACTGTGTGAGTGGCTTGTAATTCCATTTGGGTTATTGAATGCCCCATCTAAATTCATAAGGATCATGAATGAAGTCCTTAAAGAATACATAGGAAATTTTGTGGTAGTATACTTAGATGAAAAACTCATCTATAGTAAGACCAAAGAAGAACATCTGCAGATAGCTTTCAAGAAGCTTCATGAGGAGAAGTTGATGATCAATTTGGAAAAAGTGAATTCATGAAGTAGGAGCTAGTGTATCTTGGGTTTGTCATATCCCAAGGCAATCTAAAGATGGATCCGAGCAAAGTGGAAGCCATTCTCAATTGGCCTACTCCAAGAAAAAAAATAGAGGTAAGAAGTTTCCATGGCTTAGCTCACTAATGTAGGAAGTTCATAAAGCAATTCAGTTCAATTTGTGCTCCTGTGTTAGATACTATCAAAGGTGGAATGAAAAATAAGTTTGTGTGGAATGAGAAATCTAACCATTGATTTGATTTTTTGAAGAAGAAGATCGCTACTCAACCTATCTTGATTTTTCCAAGCTTTGATAAATTGTTCACAGTGGAGTGTGATGCTAGCAATGTGGCTATTGGTGATGTCTTGAGCCAAGAGGGAAGACCAGTGTCTTTCCACTCTAAAAAGCTAAGTGAATCCAAGAAGAAGTACTATTTTTATGAACTAGATATGTATGCTCTAGTCCAAGCACTGAGGAAGTAGAGGCACTACTTTCTTCTAAAGGCATTTTTAGTCTTTTGAGACAGCCAAGCACTTAGTTTTCTGAATTCACAAGATAAGCTGTGTCATAAACATATGAAGTGGGTAGAGTACCTACAGGCCTACACCTTCAACATTAAGCACAAGAAGGGATTGCAGAATAAGGTAGTAGATGCCTTAAGTAAAAGAGCCCTGATAGTACAAGAGATACACCTATAGAGCATGGGTATTGAGAGCTTCAAAGGCCTAGATGCAGAAGATGGAGACTTTGCAGACATCTATAAGGCATGTCAAGAATACAAGAATCATTTTCATAGTGAACTCTTTGAAAATTCTTTGTAGAGTGATCTATTGTTTAAAGTAAGTCAATTATGTGTTCCTAGATGGTCTGTAAGAGAAAATATGATTCAAGAAAGACACAATGATGCACTTAGTGGGCATTTTGGTGTCAATAAGATCCAAGATTTAGTGTAGAGGTTTTACTTTTGGACTAAGATGAATTTGGAAATTAGGAAGTATGTAGAAAGTTGTGTTGTATGTTAGAAATAAAAAAGGTACATCTTACAATGTAGGCCTTTACCAACCTCTTCCTATCCCAACTAGACTATGGGAATACTTGAGGATGGATTTTGTGGTAGGATTACCTTAGACCAAACAGGGAATGGATAGCATTTATGTTATTATGGATAGATTCAGTAAGATGGCATAATTTGTACCCTACAAAATAGTCCATGATGCAAGTCAAGAGCTCACATATTCTTCAAGGAGGTAGTCAGAATTCATGGGTTACCATTGAGCATAGATTTAGATAGAGATACAAAGTTTACGAGTCACTTTTGGAAGACCCTATGCCAAAAGTTAGGAACCAATTTATCTTTTGGTTTTGCATATCATCCTTAGACCAATGGCCAAATTTAGGTTGTTAATAGGAGTCTAGGAAATCTCCTAAGGTTCTTAGCTAAGGAGTATGGTCAATCTTGGGACCAACTCATTAGATAGGTAGAATATGTCTATAATGATACTGTGAATAGGACTACTAGTAAGAGTCCTTTTGAAATAGTTAATGGCATACACCCTAGAGGCATATTTGAGCTGAGAGATCTGAAGCATGGAGCCAAGAGTAGTGGCTATGCAGAACATTTTCCTCATTCTATGCAAGAAGTGCATGAAATAGTGAGGAAGGCATTAAGTAAAAATATAGAGAATATTAAAAGCAAGGTGGATGAGAGAAAAAGGGATGTCCAATTTCAAGTTGGGGATCTAGTGATGGTCCATCTCAATAAGGAAAGATTTAAGAAAGAAGTTCCCCATAAGCTACAAATGAGAAGAATTGGCCCATGTATTATACTGGCCAAATATAGCACTAATGCATACAAGGTGAAGCTACCAGAAGACAATGGTTCATCTCTAGTGTTCAATGTGGTAGATTTGATTTTGTACAAAGGACCAACACTAGATCCATACTAGAGCCTGACAAAGGTCATATAGGAGGTAGAAGACATGAATTTTACCCCTAATCTACCTCAGATGGCAAAAAAGATACTTCACTCTAGGACCTACAAGATGACCAGACAGAGAGCCTATTATGAACACTTGTTTAAGTGGAATGGAAAATAATATGATGAGGCAACTTGAGTAAAGGAGACTAAATTCAAGAATTTGGGAGTGGATTCCAACTTACTCAATCCAAGAGTGGATTGAAGTATTTTCATTTGGGGAGGATGGTGCAAGAGCACCCAGGGAAATCCCTAAATCCTATTATAATTTTGGCGTGTACTAAAACTAGCCAAATCATTAGGTTTTAAATTAGACCTTAGAAGGTCTTGAAAAGTGTGTTCCTAGGTGGATTAGACTAGGTTCAATCCAACCTAGATGTTTATTTCTTTCTAGTTGTTAAGTGCTAGATTAGACTAAGGTTGTAAAATGGGTTTAAAAGTCTCTAAAAGCCTTTAAGGCTTAGGAAAAGGTGGGATAGTGCCTAAAATGGTTCCTAGATTCATTATACACCATACTAGGTTGAATGGAGACCCTTAACTACAATTATACCAAAAGATGTAATGTTGTCATAATGTTGCTTGACAAAATTTTAGCAACTTTTTATGTTGCATGAGAACAAATAGAAAAAATGGATTCCCTTCGAGGAAACATTATGGGTAGCTTCTATAATAGACTAGAATCATGGGAATGAAATGTTAAGGAAAAATAGATCCCATTTTCTGAGGCACTGTGTGGAGAACTATAGTTTTGGAAGTGAATGAAAGCTCTATATTCTGGTTTTCTGTAACAGTGAACTTGCATTGAGTGTGAATGTGATCAAATGGATTAAAGTGTGATAGTTAGTGTTTTTTTTATGTAGTAGAAATAATCCTAAGGACTTTCTATTTAGTAGCATAGAGGTTTTGATTTAATTTGATTAGCCTAGTAAATTGTTTTAAAATTAGTCTAGTTGTTGGTGTAGTTTAGGCAATTTTTTGTTTCATGGCTCCCCCATAGAATCCAACCATGGAAAACATCTGGATCTAGTTGAATATGGTAGGGGAGCCTCTATAAATTTTAAATTTGTAGGTAGGAGGTTTGAAGATCCAGTTTTCCATTTTTATAGTCATGCCCTAGGCGAGCATTGAGTGTCTGGTTAGTGGTTTGACAGAGAGAAACAAGTGTGCATTTGCAAGGGAATGAGTGAGATCTTTGAACCAAGAGTGGTTTGAGAGAGTACTCCTATAGAAACATACAAGTGAGATTAGGTCTTTTCCAATCAATCTAGGTATATTTCTGTGTATAAATCAGTGGACTACACATTTATAGCCTAATTAGCCCTATTATACCTACATTTTAGGAATCCACTATACGGATGACCTAGGAGTCCAAGATCACAAAAATATTAAAGGTATTGGAAAAGGGTATCTGGATATCAAGTTATTTTTTGAGGTTATTTGGAAGTTTGAAGAGAGAATTGAGAAAAACTATCTGTGTAGGGATAATTGAGCAATTAGGCCTAATAGGACTAAAAGGAGAGACAATCTTGAACTCAATTTTTTAAGGCTTGACGTCCCAATCCAATGGATTCATAAGTATGTCAAATAGTTTTCTCAATGATGGATACACACCCTAAAACATTTGTGAAGTTGTTATGAAGAATTTGAACTTTGAACCATCCAAGATAGAGTGAAGAGTTGAAATAAATTTATTGATAGTTGTCCCTCAAGGTGAAGTAGAAGGAGGCCAACTCATTGTATTGAGTTGGTGAAGTATTATGATAGTGGAACAAATAATTGGGAGGTACTAAAAGTGATTTTAGGATCTAGAGAAGACTAGGATAAGCAGTGTCCTAGATATTTTATGTGTAGGCACACCTTGGAGCACTTCCATCAAAATCCCTTTAGTGCTATCACCACAGTGAGAATTCTAACTCTCAACCTTCCCTGATATCTGAATCCCTTCACCAGCTTGATGATACTCAGGATAGTCAACCTTGTCTGACATCTTGAACTCTCACTAGTCACTAGGAATCTAGGATTCTAGGAGTAGGAATTAAAATTAATAGAGATATTGTGAAGTGTGAACAAATAATTGCTTACCTTGATCCTTTACGTTTTCTCTAAAATGTTGAGTCCTTTGTTTACTGGTGCAAGATTATAATTTGAAAATATGTCCCTTCAAAATTTTGTAATGGGATGAAAATAGATTGTAACAAATATGAAATTATGTTTAATTTTTCATAATTTTAATTAACTGATTGAATTTATATCAATCCATCATTCTAATTTCCATTTTTTGTAAATTCACAGGATTTTCAAAATACATTAACATCTTGATTTAAGTGTGGTGAAAAATGTGCCAACATGTTCAATGCATATTGTAGGAATTAAAAAATGGTTGGAAAAATAGGTCATGGTCAATATAACAATCCCCACAAATATAACGATCATCCACCAACTCAATGTAAAATTTTTGGGGTGAAATGAGCCGACTCATTCAATTCATAAATAATAACAGTTAGCTAAATAGGATCTGCATGAAAGAGTTTTTTTAAAATATCGGGTGAATTAAGAGGTCGTTACAATCCCCATGTCAGACTGATTAAAGGTCAACCATGTCAAATGACAATATATTAATGGAAATTCAAAATACTACTGACCCATTACCATGTTTAATTTGGGTGATTATGGCCACTATGTATCAGGTATGATTCACCAAAATGAAATGTTAATATTCCCAAGATTTGCCAAAATGCAATTATTTGCCACTAAAAAATACTCTAAAATACTCTACCTAGAATAGAATCCCAAATTTTTGTTTTGATGAATAATTTAACGTTATTTAAGTATGTTTAGGAACATTTTGGATCATTTTGGTTTGATCTAGGAGAAAGTGTGTTAAGTTATGTCTGGGTTTGATCCAATTGACCTTTGCAAGGTCCTAATGACCAAAATGGGTCAATTTGTGTGTTTTAGTCAAAGTCCTTAGAATTAAATTTTTGAGGTATTTAGGGTCCTAGGACATGTTTTAGGACCTTCTGGTGTCCAACAAAGTCATTAAAATGAGGAGAGAGGAAAAATATAAAAAAGTGCAAAAGTTGCTTGAGCAACTTTGCAACTTTTTAATGTTGCTCGACAACATTTTGCAAAAGTTGTAAAAGCTACCCAAAGGTAGTTATGGGTTGGTTCAGACAGTTCCAATTGGATGTCCAGACATATTTATGAGCTTTGGATATTGTGTAATCAGGTTGGTTACCATTTTGCATAATTCGCTAAGAAATTGGAAGGAACAACAACTATATTTTGTGAATTTATATCTTAAGCTTGGGTTTAAGGGATTGAATTCCTTGTTGTTTCATTGTAATTAGAAACTACTAGTTGATTTACCTTTGTGTTGAAGTAGGTTAGTGCAGATATTGTATTTTTCATTAAATGTAAATAAACTCCCTATTTTCTTGTTCTCTGGACTAGACAAGGTTGTACATAGAAGAATGGCTCTCTACGCATTTCTACCCATTAAAAACACTTGTGCCTTGGTGAAATGGTAGAAGAGTCATTATATATTGTTTTCCTTTTTGTTTTGAGTTATAAGTGGAGATGTTGAATATTGAGCTCTTTCCCTAAGCAAGCTTGGCTATAACCCGACTAGGGATAAAAGAGTAATAGAGGAGAAAAGCAAGCAGGGTTGGATTAAATATGCAATCCACTAGTTGGAGGATGATGTGTGGGAGTTTTTTAGATTCCCAGAGAAATGGTGGAGACCAATGTCACAAATGCATGTAGTTTTGAGAGAAAATGCAGAAAATTGGCCTAATAGCCCTATATTTAAGGACTCAGTCCCTAACTATTTAAAGGTATTGTACGGAGGGCTCAGGTGGTGCAGGAGTACCTAGAGTAGAAGACCATTTTTTTTTAAGAATTTAATGTTAGTTAAGTATGTTTAGGAAATTTTAGGATCATTTTGGCTTGATCTAGGAGGAAGTGTGTCAAGTTGTGTGTGGGTTTGATCCAATTGACCTTTGCAAGGTCCTGATAACCAAAATGGGTCAATTTGTGTGTTTTGTAGTCAAATCCCTTAGAAGGACATTTTTGATGTGTTTAGGGTCCTAGGAAATGTTTTAGGACCTTTTGGTGTCCAATCAAGTCATTTAAATGTGAAGAGAGGAAAAATGTAAAAAAGTGCAAAAGTTGCTTGAGCAACTTTGCAACTTTTCAATGTTGCTCGACAACATTTTGCAAAACTTGTAAAAACAACCCAAAGGTAGTTATGGGTTAGTTGAGACAGTTCCAATCAGATTTAGATACATATTTATGAGCCTTTGATACCGTGTAATCAGGTTGGCTACCATTTGGCATAAATTACTAAGCAATTGGAAGGAACAACTGTATTTTGTTGATTTTTTGTCTTAAGATTGGTTTAATGTATTGAATTCCTTATTGTTTCATTGTAATCAGTAACTAATAGTTGATTTACCTTTCTTTTGAAGTAGGTTAGTGTATATGTTCTATTTTGAGCATTGAATGTAAATAAAATCCCTACTATGTGTTCTTTAGACTAGATAGTGTTGTACATAGAAAAATGGCTCCCTAGGCATTTGTACCTATGGGAAAAACCTATTCGTTAGTTAACTTGTAAAGGATTCATTGTATAGTGTTTTTCTTATTTTTTAGGGTTACAAGTGGAGACATAAAATATTGAGATCTTTCCCTAGGCGAGCTTGGGTATAGCCCGGATAGGGAAAAAAGAGTAACAAAGAAGTAAAGAATGTAGGGTTGGATTCAAATGTGTAATCAAATGGTTGGAGGATGATGTGTGGGAATTTTTTATACTCCCAAATAAATGGTGGAGACCGATGTCATGAACTCACCTAGTTTTGAGAGTAAATGCAGAAAACTAGCCTAAACGCCCTATATTTAAGGACTTGATCCCTATGTGTTTAAATGTAATGTACAAAGGGATTAGGACACTAAAAACCTATAAATACTTTGAGTATCTATAAAGGTATCTGGTTGGGAAGTTAGAAATTTAATGATGAAAAGGTGCTTGGATAGGGCTACAAGAAGACCATAGGCCATTCCCTAGTTTCTAGAAGTTTGATTGGTAGAAGGAAAATTGTAGAGTCAAGACCATTAAGAAAAGAGATATTTGACCTTTTATATGATCTTCAAAACCCTGTTTACTTCTATGAAGATATTCTAAAGGATTTGGGGAATCTACCCTTGTAGATTCAGTGTAGATTGAAAGATAAATTGGTAGGGAAGCTCTTGGTTTGGGGTTAGGAGAACTTTGTGTTCCACCCTATAGTTTGGGGTTTCAGTGAAGTCCTAGAGAATCCTTGGAGACCTAGTGTTTAGTCAAGATGACTCAAGAAGGACAACCCTATCATCAGGACACTAAAACCCTAGAAATAGTTTGAGTCTTTGTAAAGGGTATCTGGATCAAAAGTTAGTTTTGGAAATTCTTTTGGAAGTTAGAAAGTTAATGGAAGAAAGGAGCCTGGATAGGGATACAAGAAGACCATATGCCATTCCATAGTTTTTAGGAGTTAAATTTGTAGAAGACAAATTGAAGACTCAAGACAATCAAGAATAGAGCTATTTGACCTCTTAGATGTTGTTCACAACCTTGTTTTCTTATGTGAAGAATTTATAAAGGATTAGGGGAATCTACCCTTGTAGATTTAGTGTAGACTAAAAGCTAAATTGGTAGGGAAGTTCTTGGTTTGGGGGTTAGGATAACTAAGTGTTTCACCCTATGGTTTGGGGTTTGAATGAAGCCCTAGAGGGTCCTTGGAGACCTATTGTGGAGTCAAACTGACTCAAGAAGGACAACCCTATCAGGTTGGTATCAGATCCCTAAAAAGACTTGGGCTAGTGAGTACATGAGTGATCTGGAATTAGTGGAAAAGTCAACCATGGTGAAAAATGTAGAGTTGGCTAAGAAGATGGATGAAATAGAAGAGGATAATATACTCCTAAGGTAATACTTGGCAAAGCTGGCAATAAAGTTGGACCAAGTGCAAGCTCCGACAGCAGAGGTAAGTGAAAAGGTGAGGGAGACAAAATGAAAAGGAAAGTTAGTGGTAGAAGAAGATATAGTGCCAAAGCCTAATCCAGTACTCCAAGAAGAGACATCTATTAAGGCTCTAAAGACTATGAGTGGAATTTCATTAGAATGTTTACTCATATTCAGTGGTAAGATGGAACCAAAAGTGGTCATGGATTGGTTAGAGGGACTAGAAAACCATTTTGAATGTGACAGTGTGATAGACAGACAAAATATGAGAGTAGAAAAAATAAGGTTGAGAGGGACTTCCCTCACATGGTGTAAATTTGTACAAGATGAGAGGGTTAAGTAAGGAAAGAATTAAATTACAAGCTGAAAATGCATGGTAACAAAGATTAATGAGACTTACCTACCAGATGACTACAAAGTGTAGTTACACAATACGAGATAGAACCTTAGACAAAAAGATCTTGAAGTGAGTACTTATACAGAAGAGTTTCAAAAACTTTGTCTGATATCCCAAGTGATGCAGGAGGAAATCCTAAAGGTTGACATATACCTAAATGGGTTAAGGTGGAATATCCAATAGGAGATGAGGGCAGTTCACAAAATTTATCAACTTTCCCTCAAGGTGGAAGAAAATATAAAAAAGAAGAATGACTAAAGTAGTAGGGACAAAGGTCGAGGAAGAGATGGCTGAGGTCAAAGAGGAGGATTTTGAGGAAGAAAATTTGAATAAAGAAGACAAGGAGAGTCCAAGCTCACTGAAAAACAAGGAGAGATAAACAATAAGAGAGGTGGTTATAACAGAGGCAGAGGCTTTAACAATAACTCAAGTCGAAGATCATGTGGATAGGGAAGAGCATCTTACTTCTCTTATATGAAATGTTATAACTATCACCAATATGGGAATCATTCATATAGGTGTCCTTCAAAGTGCTCATCATCACAAGGTGGAGAGAAAAGGATAAACTAAGTGCAAGAAGATTCTTCTAGCAGTAAGACAATAGAGGTGACACTGGATTTTGAGATAGAAGAGAATTTGATGATCAGAAGAACACTTATGAGAGAGCCAATCAAATAAGAAAAAAGTCAAAAGAGATATCTATTCATAGTCAAATGCAAGATTCTAGGTAAGTTTTGTAAACTTATCATATACTTTTCTTCTACTGATAACATTATTTCTATGGAATCCATTGAAAAGCTTAAATTGAAAAAAATAATCCTCATACTAAGCCTTAGGGAGTCACTTGGTTAAATAAAGATCAACATGTCTTAGTTAATGAGAAAGGTTGGGTGGATTTCTCAGTTGGGAGATATAAGGAAAGAGTTTTGTGTGATTTCATACCCATGGCTGCTTGTCATCTCTTACTGGGAAGACCTTGGCAGTTTCACAGATCTACTATGCATGATGGAACAAAGAAATCCTATCCATTCAAGAAGGATGAAGTCACATTCAAGATTCAATCAATCTTAGAATAAGGAGAAGTGAAGATAGTTGGTCCCAATGTACTCCTAGTGGGGGAAAAGGAATTCTTAAACACACTTGATTAAGGAGATGGACTAGTTTTTGCCTTAGTGTTGAAACCTAAGTGTGACAAGGTGGACAAGAAGGAGGAGTTTCCCATGGAGATACAAGAGTTACTAAACTAGTACAAGGACATAGTGAGTGATGGTCAACCATCCATCCTACCACCTAAGAGATCTATTAGCCATCAAATTGAATTTATCCCTGGAGCCTCACTCCCTAACAAAGCTTCCTATAAGATGACCCCAAAATAGAATGCAAAGATTGAAAAACAAATCCAAGATTTAATTGACAAAGGCCTAGTTAGGAAGAGTATAATACCTTGTGATATTCCCACTATCCTAGCCCCAAATAAATATGGTATTTGGAGATTATGTATAGACTCTAGATCCATTAATATAATTACCATAGGGTATAGGTTTCCAATCCTAAGGATAGAAGAGTTAATGGATTTTCAATGGGTATCCAAGTACTTTACTAAAATTGACTTAAAGAGTGGTTACCAAAAATTTAGATTCAAGGAGAGGGATGAATGGAAGATGGCCTTTAAGACCAAAAAATGCCTTTATGAGTGGATATTCATGCAGACTGTGTAATTCCACAAGAACATTTATGAGATTATTGAATGAAGTTTTGAAAGACTTCATAGGTAAGTGGGTTATGGTGTATCTAAATGATATTTTAGCATTAATTAAAACAAAAGAAGACCACATTAATCATCTTTAGATGGTGTTACAAAGTTTGCATGAGGAGAAGTTGAGAATCAACCTAGACAAGTGTGAGTTCATGAAACAAGAGGTAGTCTACCTTGGGTTTGTAATATCATAAGGGAATTTGAAAATGGACACTAGTAAGGTGGAAGAAATTATAAATTGGCCTAAACCTAGGTGAGATATAGAGGTAAGGAGCTTCCATGGTTTAGCACATTTTTATTTGAAGCTCATCAGATAATTCATTGAGATATGTGCGCCTATCTTTGACACAATTAAAGGGGGTATGAAATATATACTCCAGTGGAATGAGAAAGCTAACCAGGGATTTTAGACCTTGAAAAGGAAGATAGCCACACAACCAATCCTAAAACTTCCTAGATTTGAGAAGTTATTTATAGTAGACTATGATGCCAGTAATACTTCTATAGGATAATTTTAAGTCAGGAAGGAAAACCTGTGGCTTTTCATAGTGAAAAACGAAGTGGTCCAAAGAGAAAGTACTCTTCATATGACCTAAATTTGTATGCATCAGTTCAAGCCTTAAGGAAGTGGAAGAATTACCATCTTCCTATGGATTTTGTGGTCTACACAGACAATCAAGCTTTAAGATTCTTTACTTCACTAGACAAGTTGGGTCACAAGCATATGAAGTGGGTTGAGTATACCCAATCCTACACTTTTACAATTAAGCATAACAAGGGGCTAAAAAATAAGGTGGAAGATGCACTGAGTAGGAGGTTGTTGATTGTCCAATAAATATAATTAAGGAGCATTGACATAGAGAGTTTCAAAGAATTGTATCCAAAAGAAGAGGATTTTGCAGCTATCTATAAGGCGTGTAGTGACTTTCAAAATCATTTCCATGGTGAGTACTATGATTTTACTCTTCAAAAAGGTATTTTTTTAGGGGAGGGAAACTTTGTGTGCCTAGAGGTTCTATGAGGGAGAACATAATCTAGGAGAAACATAATGGATCCCTCAGTGGACACTTTGGATTGGATAAGACCTTCGATTTGGTCAAAAGATACTATTATTGGACTAAAATGAATAGGGATATAGAGAAGTATGTGGAGACTTGTATTTTCTGTCAGAAAGAAAAATGAACTTCATCTAATGTAGGGTTCTATCAACCCCTTCCAATCCCAAATAGACAATGGGAGTGCCTTAGTATGGAATTTGTGGTTGGACTCCCTAAGACAAAATAAGGGGTTGGATAGTGTCTTTGTGATTGTGGAAAAATTTAGGAAGATGACCCATTTTGTGTAAAATAACCCATGATGCATGCTATATCAAAAATATCTTCTTTAGGGAAGAATTTTAGATTCACAGTTTAACCTTGAGCATTGTGTTAGATAGAGACTCCAAGTTTATGAGTCATTTTTGGAAGACTTTGTTGCAGAAGCTTCGAACCAACCTATGTTTTGGTTCTGCATATCATCCATAAATGGATGGATAGGCTGAGGTGGTTAACAATAGTTTGGGAAAACTTTTAAAGTGTCTCATGAAATAATATGGATAGACATGAGATCAATTTATTTCTCAAGAAGAATTTGCCTAAAATCATACCATAAAAGAATCCACAAGTAAGAGTCCCTTTGAAGTGGTCTATGTGTTCCATCACAGAGGCATATGTGAGCATAGATATCTAGGGAGTAGTGCAGACAGGAGTGGATATATAGAGGACTTTTCCCAGTCCATGAACGAGGTCCATGATATAGTAAAGCAAGCTATGGTGGATATTACTACCCATACAAAGAAGAAGGTGGATGATAGAAAGAAGGATGTTCAATTCCGGTTTGGTCATCTTGCGATAGTCCACTTAAACAAGGAAAGATTGTAGAAGGGTGTCCCACACAAGATTTAGATAAGAAGGATAGGCCCTTGTACGATTATAGAAAATTATGGGAATAATTATTACAAGGTATAGTTACCTTCCAACATAGGAATTTCCCTAGTGTTCAATGTTGTAGACTTAGTGTCTTACAAAGGACCAATTCCAAAAGGAGACCATAGTCATTCAGATGATGCAGAGGAGATTAAGGCTTTGAAGCTACCAAGCACACGAAGACCACAAGTAGAAAATATTTTCAGCCATAGAATAGCTAAGAAAACAAGGACCAAGGTGTACATTGATTATCTAATCAAATTTCAAGGTAAGGAAGATTCATAGGCTACTTGGGTGGTGGAGACAGAGTTTCACAAGTTGGGCATAGATCCTAACCTGATCTAATCAAGTGAGATGTAACTTATTTTTGTTTAGGGGAGAATGGTGTATGAGCACCTAGAATAGAAGCCTTTATTTTTTATTGTGATGAAGAATTTAATTCTATTTAATTAAGTTTGGAAAGTTTAGGATCATTTTGGTTTGATCTAGGAGAAAGTGTGTTAAGTTGTGTGTGGGTTTGATCCAATTGACCTTTGCAAGGTCCTAATGACCAAAATGCGTCAATTTGTGTGTTTTGTAGTCAAAGTCCTTAGAAGGACATTTTTTAGGTGTTTAGGGTCCTAGACCATGTTGTAGGACCTTTTGGTGTCCAACCAAGTAATTTAAATGAGGAGAGAGCAAAAATGTAAAAAAGTGCAAAAGTTGCTTGAGCAACTTTGCAACTTTTAAATGTTGCTCGAAAACATTTTGCAAAAGTTGTAAAAACACCCAAAGGTAGTTATTTGGTCAGTTCATAGAGTTCCAATTAGATGTCTAGACATATTTACGAGCCTTGGATACCATGTAATCAGTTTGGTTAACATTTAGCATAATTCACTAAGCAATTGGAAGGAACAACACCTGTGTTTTTGTGAACTTATGTCTTAAGCTTGGTTTAATGGATTTAATTCCTTACTATTTCATTGTAATTAGGAACTACTAGTTGATTTACATTTCTGTTGAAGTAGGTTAGTGTGGAAATTGTATTTTGTGCATTGAATGTAAATAAACTCCCTTCTCTATGTTCTCTATACCAGACAACGTTGTACATAGAAAAATTACTCTCTGGGCATTTCTACCTGGTGCAAACACTTGTGCCTTGGTGAAATGGTAGAAGATTCATTGCATATTGTTTTCCCTTTTTTTAGGGTTAGAAGTAGAGATGGTGAATATTGATATCTTTCTCTAGGTGAGCTTGGCTATATCTCGGCTAGGGACAAAAGACTAACAAATAAGAAAAGCGTGTAGAGTTGGATTCAAATGTGCAATCTAGTGGTTGGAGGATGATGCGTAGGAATTTTTTAGGCTCTCAAAGAAATGATACAGACTAATGTCACAAACTCACCCAGTTTTAAGAGAAAATGTTGAAAATTGGCTTAATAACCCTATATTTAATGACTACATCCCTAAGTGTTTAAAGGTACTATATGAAGGGATCAGGACACTAAAACCCTAGAAATACTTTTTGTCTCTATAAATGGTATCTGGATCAAAATTTATTTTTGTAACTTCTTTGGGAAATTAGAAATTTAATGGAGGAAAGGTGCATGGATAGGGATACAAGAAGACCATATGCAATTCTCTAGTTTGTAGGAGTTTGATTAGTAGAAGGCAAATTGTAGACTCAAGAAAATAAAGAATAGAGTTGTTTGACCTCTTAAATGATGTTCACAACCCTTTTTTCTTCTGTGAAGAAATTGTAAGGGATTTGGAGAATCTAGCCTTGTAGATTTAGTGTAGACTAAAATCTAAATTGGTAGGGAAGTTATTGGTTTGGGAGTTAGGAGAACTTACTATTCCACCCTATGGTTTGGGGTTTGAGTGAAGCCCTAGAGGGTCCTTAGAGACCTAGTGTTGACTCAAGCTGACTTAAGGACATCCCTATCACACACACATACACACACACACACACACACACATACACACACGTGTGTGTGTGTTTGTAGATACATTATATACATACATACATACATACATATATATATATATATGTGTGTGTGTGTGTGTGTGTGTGTCTATATATATATATATACATATGTATATATATATACATATATATACATATGTGTATATATGTGTGTATATATATATATATAAATATATATATATATGTATATATATATATACATGTATATATACATGTATATATACACATATATATACATACATATTATATATATGTATATATATGTATATATATCTATGTATATATAGATATATATGCATATATATATATATATATATGTATGTATATATGTATATATATGTATATATGGGTGCCAACAAGAAGTTGGGTCCACTTTTTGGGCAAAAAGTGGAAGTGTTTTTCCTATTTTTCAAATTTTTTGTCAATTGATGTCAAAAGTTGAGGCACTTAGAGATTGAATCTCAGAAAACTCTACTTATAGAAAATGTAGTCCTCAGAGTCTAGTTTTCAAATATGTAATTTTTTTTAATACCCACATGGTAGAAAATACATTTTAGTAGGAATTGTTAAAACCCCCTTTTTCAAAATGCATGTTTCAAGACCATACCACACACTATACGACCACCCTATTTTGAAGTAAATAAATGAATATTTGTAAATACTTATGGGGAAAGGTACCTAAAACATCAAAGATTGATGAGAATATTTTTTCTTTTTTTTGTTGTATTTATTTATTTTTATTAATTTTTAATTGACTATAAAGTACATTTTTGAAACCTCTCATGTACGATCACCATAATTTGAAGAAAATTTCACTTTTTATTATTATTCTGAGGTAAATTCTATGTAGATTGATGTCATATATTTCATTTTTCCAAAAACATAAAATCAAAAAAGTTATTAAAATTTTAGATAACCTTACTATTTCAACTTTAGGTACCACTTTGGCATAATAAATATTTAAAAATACTAAAATTAGTCATATCACTACAAAATTTATATTTTTATAATCTGTACAATATGAATTGAAATGAGTTTTCATTTTGTCAAAAAATTCATTCGGGAAGACCTCTAAAAATTATGATAAAGCACAAATTTTAAATGTCAATGCCTTAGCCATGTTTTTGCAAAGTTAAGCACAGGCTTGGATGAGACCAAGCCTGTCCCAAACCAAAAACCAGGGTGCAGGTATGGTTTTTGCTCCTAATTTTTAGAAATGGGCACCCATTTTTTTAAATTCAAAAAATAGGTGCCCATTTTGTTTTGGACCATTGAAATAGAAACGAACACCCGTTTAATAAATGAGCGCCCATTTTATAAATGACTGCCTGTTTCTATTGAAATAATGGGTGCCCATTTCTGAAAGAGTCGTTGGAGACAAAAAACTGACTGTGGTTTTGATCTCAATGATTTATGAGTATTCAATCATTTCTATGACATATTGATACAGTAGAAAGAATATTTTAACCTACATTCTCTTTTTTTGTCTTGTTCTAGATTTGACAAGAAGGGATTAATTTGAATTCAAATTTTGGTGCACACATGGGATCAAAGCAATGCAGAAAGAGGCAAACAAAGGTTCTAACACCTGATGAGGTTGCAACAAATAGAGAGAAGGAGACAAAATGACAACGAGAAAGAAGAGCAAGAATTCAAAACTTGAAAAATCCAGGAGCATTGAGTTCAACAATCATTTCAGAAGAGGAGAAGAATGAGGACACCATGATGGATGTAGAGGTTGAAAAAGAAAATACAATAGGAGAAAATTTAGGTGCATTTTCTAATCAAGTGTTGGATACAAGTATGTCTTCATAGCCAAATGAAACTTATTCTGATAAAGAACTTGATCTTTTTGTATTAGCGGGTTACTCTTTAAATCATTTAGATTTTCCTCCTAAAAAAAGAGTAACATATTATATTGCACATCAAACACCAAAAATTAGTAATGTTAATCATAATGATAAAGTAACTGAATGTCAAACTCTAATTGAAAGTGAAATTCAAACCGCAATTGAAATCGACAATCAAACGACAATTGAGATCAACAATGTGGATGTAGACATACAAACACCAATTGAGAAAGAAACCCCAAAAAATGATAATTAAATGAATGAACAATTTTAAATTAAAAGTGATGTGCTAAAAAATCTTCTTGGTTTGGTTTCATGGAGACAGATTAGGATAAACGAGAGTAAATTGTTTAGAGAATTTTTTTATAATAATAAATTTGGGTTTCAATGTCAATTAATGTTACAACTAATTAAAATGACTAAAATGCGAAAAGTGATGAAGAGGTTAGTTATTTATGTGAAATCTAAGAAGGATGAGTCTCTAAAACAAGTTGTATCAACTGTTGCTAGTGCCTTTGACACAATCGGAAAGAAAAGTCATTCTAAAGATAGGAATGCGGCACGATGAGTAATAACAACAATTTTAGTAAAAAAAATTACTTGTGATAAAAGAATGATGACAAACATAAGTGCATATCTTAATATTCATCGTAAAACTTTAGCAAGAGCTTTAAAGAGAAGAGTTAACTTTGAAAGTGATCCGGCAAACCATTTGTGGAGCTTTAGTGGCAGACTCCCGAGGTTTGACATGAAACTTACTAGTGAAGTCAAAACTTTGATTAAAAATTTTTGTCATGATAATACAAGAGTATCACCTAATACTAGAGATGTTCTTAAATTAAGAGTCGGCTCCAATATTTGTGATCCACATCCAAAACATCTTTTGGATATGACTCAAACTGAATTGTATAAAAAAATTGTGGATGTTAAGGTGTTAACTATTTCTATTAGTCAAAGATATTTTGAAAAATGTAAACCATGGTATGTAAGGATTAAAAAGGAAAGAGTAACATGTTGAAAAATTCATGTTCAATTTCATTATCATTATGATGTATTTTGATCTATACGTTCTACCATGCATACTAATGAAATGTTGCAAGAATGGATATATATATAGCACCTCAAACTGTAAAAGAATTTATATCAGGTTTGTTTGTAACCCTCCTAATGAGCATTTTTTTCTTTTGAATGCATGTGTTTCTGGTGCATGTGATGTATGTGGCAATCTTGCATTTTTAGATGAATGTTTGCATGAAAATCTTTCAATTGATTTTGGTCATCAATTAGTTGATGTAAAAAGATTTAAAACTATTGAGTATCCATTGAAGGATGGA
>MU226953.1:258955-272056 GCA_018584345.1 Thuja plicata
ATTTTACTATTTTTACAATATTTATTAATCAAAAGTGGTACCTAAACTTAAAATAGTAAGGTTCACTAAAATTTTAATAACTTTTTTGATTTTAGGTTTTTGAAAAAATGAATTATATGTGACCAATATACATAGAATTCTATTCAAAATTAAAAAAATAATTCTCAAAAAAGTGAAATTTTCATCAAATTATGGTGGTCGTACACGAGAGGTTTTGAAAATTTACTTTATAGTCAATTAAAAATTAATAAAAAAAAATATTCAATTAAAAAAAAAGTAAAAATATTCTGACCAATCTTTGATGTGTTAGGTACATTCCCCCAAAAATATTTAGAAAAATTCATTTATTTACTTCAAAGTAGGGTGGTCGTACACATGTAGGGTATGGTCTTGAAACAGGCATTTTGAAAAAGAGGTTTTTAAACATGCCTACTAAAAATATTTTCTACTATGTGGGTATTTAAATAAATTACATATTTGAAAAATAGACTCTGAGCACTACATTTTCTATTAGTGAATTTTTTTGATATTCAATCTCTAAGTGCCTCAAATTTTGACATCAATTGATAGATAACTTAAAAATCAGGGAAAACACTTCCACTTTTTACCCAAAAAGTGGACTCAACTTCTTGCTGGCACCTTGTGTTGTTTTCAATAGGTACCCAAATATACACACACATTTCTAGCACCCACCGTGGGGCCCAATTTTTAATTTAGCCTCATTTCTAACACATTTTTGACAATTTGCAGGCTCAAGAATCAGTCACAGAATTGCATTTAATCTTGCAGGATCGCATCCCAGATACGCCCTTGCATCGCATAAATTCTGGATCGCATCTAGGATTTTCTGGATCGTATCTATTTTTGGCTCGTATTCGGTTAGCAAAGGCTCATGTTCGGTAAAAAGGATCGTATCCCAGATACTATATCACATGTAGTAAAATTTTAAGATCGTATCTAGTTTAGAAGCTTGTGCATTTGATTTATCTAATCCTAACATTTTGACAAAGTGGTGTTTATGGTATTTTGCATCTTGATAGGTGTTTGCAGGGCATATTTGGAGGTTTTTCATGAAGTTATATTAGATAAATACTAATGTGGTTATCACAGGTTGCCAACCCCATCTTGACTTCTATTTCCTTATTTTCCAAAATATAAAACCATTTCTCCCCTTTGCTAAAACAACTAGATATTATGCTCTTTTCCTCTTGAGAAAAATCAGAAAGTCGAAAGTTGTTTTATCATTTGTGACAAAATTGGGAGTACGTGAACAAACAAACAAACAAATTATTTAGTTCATTTTAGATATAAATTGAACAAAACAAAGCACTAAATCATTTGGGTTAATTGAACAAGTTCAATCGTATAATTGCTTTTGGAAATCAGAAATTGAACAACTCATTAAATCATTGTGGTAATTGAACAAGACAAATTTCCCTTTTTCAAAGATTTCTGTTTTCTTTAAAATAGGAATTATTAAATCAAGCTCAACATAGCTTGAGGGAAAGAACATTATTTTAAATGTTTGAGGAGAAAATGACATGGACTAGGAGAGTATGCTCTTCTTCTTTTGAAGAATTAGAAATCTAGAACTACTAAGCTCGCCAATCCTAGTTACCAATATTTTAATAGTAGAGGGCCTGCCGATTGAGGAAAAAATCTCCCAAGAACGACCCAAGTGAGGACAGGTCTTACGCCGACCCTTCCAACTCACTATAAATAGTTGCTTTCTTGTAGGCTAAAACCTTGAAAGATAGAACTGGTTTTGTTCTTGAAATTTTGACATCATTCCTTGAACATATCAGGGTATATATAGAGCGGAGCCGCTTGAATCTTGCTTGCGAGACTATATATATTCAGGTACTCATAGGGCTATACGCCTCAATTTTGCCTTGTGCAATTCTATGGGGGACAGTTTCAAATGGATTTCCCAATAATCTACAACACATTCAACTAAAAGAATTCTTGATTCATCCCCAAAAGGGTGATAATCTTTGTGCAAGGCAAAAAGTAATTGCCCCAAGACACTTGTCATATCATGCCCTCACTTGTGTTTGGATTTGGCTAATACAGTATCATAACTAGAGCCACTGCATGCTTAGTGATGGCTATATTCTGATTAGTATTTGAGTGTGTACCTAAGTCAACAAGCAAAGATTTTCATCCTCCACCTAGAGAATATTAAAAGATGTGTGTTTGATTCATCCCTTTAACAATACAAAACTGTTCGACGTGTCAAAAAGATCACTAAAAAGATAAGCTCCTCAAAACAATCAATAAATTTCATACCCTGGAGTACAAGTGTTTTTCACGCTCTACAATACCTCTTGATGCAATCTAGAAACAAACAACTTCACGTTCCTCAAAATTTTTTTTTTCCAAAATTGACCAAAACTGACAAAACCATCATAAGATCGCATCCCATTTTTCCTGAGTCGTATCCTGTATTTAGGATCATATCTGGTGCATTGGATCGTATTTGGTCAAACATATAATCGCATCTAATTTTTAGGATCGCATCCAAGGTTTAGGATCGCATCTGGTTCTGTCAGAGGATCATATCTAGGAGCTCATATTCAGGATAGTGGGCATTTCTAGCAGCTTTTCCTAGGAAATCTCAGTTGTTTTAGGTATCTTTTTTTCTCTTTAGCTGGTCCTTGTTGTCTCTTTTGGTCTCCCTACTGTTATTTTCAAACACTTTTGAAATGTCTACCTTGCATGCCCAGTCAGTGTTTCATGATCAATTCAATACGTGTGGTCTACCCATTCTCTATTAACAACTTGGTTCCCAGCTCACTATCAGGGCATTCTAACCCTCTAACGTTGGAATCATTTACATCAACCAAACAAATAAATAGTTACTTCTACCTAGACACACGCTCACTTGAACGATCTGAAAACCATACTTGCACTATTCAGAAACATTAACGAAGTGGAGAAACAAATTTCATGGTTAACACAAGACGCAACCAGTACACAACTAAAGGATCAAAAGTACCTCCTAAAACACCATACTTCCAAGGAGAAACTTCTCATGGTTCCCTTTTTGATCTTGATTCACCTCAAATGGATAGCAACACTAGAAATTGGAGTAAGGCTTTTGAGGGTTATGATGATGACAAATAAGCGCAATCCATAGGCATGAAGGAGGAAGAAAGACCCAGGTTTGAACGTAATCTGTTTGGGTCAGATAGTGAAGAAGAGATCCCTGAAGATGAATACAAGAAGCTTAAACAAAGTAAAAGAGTCCACAAGCTATTGGAATGAATAATTGGAGATGACAAGGAAAAATACTTCCTCCATTTAGCATCCATAGGTGTCAAATTACCCAAGGATTACAATGTGGATGATCTCAAAGAAAAGAAAGTACCAAACCCCATATATATCCTTACTAAATAGCTCAATCATATGCAAATGGAGCTTACAAACCTCAAACAAGAGAAGCACAAACCAAAAACAAAATACTCTTTTAACGCCATTTGTCCATTTCCTTTCGACAAAGGTACCACTATGGCCCTGTTTCCTCCTAATGTGACAAGACTGAAGGATGAAAAGTACATAGGGAAAAATAATCCACATGACCATGTAAGAGAATTTTGTTCTCTAAGAATTGAGTACATGCATGAACCCACTTACCTCATGCGACTGTTTCTAGGGAGTCTAGGAGGAAATGCCATGGAATGGTTTCCAAAGTTAAATCCTAAAGTCAAAACATTCAAGTAATTGATGCAACAGTTCATTCAGCATTACTCCTACAACATCCAACATGACATCACCATGATGGATCTATGTAACACCAAGACGAAAATGGGAGAATCCCTTACACACTTCCTACAAAGATGGAGGAAGATCTTTGCACGATATTCAAGAGTCATCCCTGAAATAGAAAAGATGGAGATCTTTGTTAATAATCTCATACCTGAATTGAGCTATGCTCTACAAATGTAAGATTCTCCTAGATTTTATAGGATGATTGAAAATGCCCTTCATATTGAAGAAGTCATGGTCAAAAAGGGGGAGATCACCCTTCAAAATGAAAACAAAGGTAGTAGCTCCAACTCCAAGCCTAAATGGTGGAAACAAAAGAAAAATGTTGTCAATGATGGAGTGGTTGATGCTTCTAACATTGATTCTAAACCCAAAGCATTCAATCTGACCAATGGTATGCAAGCCAACAAAGAGGCTAAAACAACACCTCCTATTCCAAAAACAAACAATGATAATGACAAAGGGTGAACATGGAATTCAAAACCCTAAAGAACATTCACACCTTTGGGGGAACCTCTTGAGACCGTCTTAAAGACATTGGTGGATAACAAAGTCCTTACGATTCCTGATTCTAAACCTTGGGAACCAATGGTCAAACCTAGATGGTGGGATGATAACTCCTATTGTGTCTTCCACAAAAATAAAGGACACAAGACAAACAATTGTCTCAAGCTCAAACACGTTATCCAAGACCTCATCGAAGGAGGTAAGATCAAGGTGGATGGACACACTATGAATGAAGATCACACAGCATTTAATAAACCATTCCCTAATTATAATCAAGGAGAAACATCTAAAGGAAAAGGTAATGAGATAAACTACACCTATTCCAAGAGTGACAATGTGATCAATATGCCCAGCATTAAAAATGAATCTGTCAACATGATCACAATCAAAGGAGCCTCATCCTCCACAAATGTTGTATCTCAGAGCCAAGCACAGGTTACGATCAAGGGACCTCCAAAACTGACATCCACACCCAAGGTTCCTATTGTCACTATTCCTAAACCAGGAGAAAAACATGTTGTCACTATCCCTGGAGAATAATATGACTTGGTGGACCAATTGCAAAGAACTGCTGCAAAAATTTCCATCTTTGAATTGATCAAAATATCCACGATGCATAGAGAAATCCTAGAACAAGCTCTACATGTTGCTAATGTTCCAAAGGATATAGATATGGACAAATTTCAAGTGATGGTCAATCACATCTTAGCGCCACATTACCTCTCCTTTTCTGAAGAGGATGACAATTCATTGACCCATCCACACAATCAACTCCTCCATATCGAAGTTCTTATTAATAAATCCCATGTTAGATGCGTGTTGATAGATGGAGGTGCCAGATTGAATATCTGTTCACTGGATCTTGTCAGGAGGCTAGGCCTCTCAGAGAAAACAATTGACTCTAGAAATAAGATAACCATTAAAGCATATGATGAGGAAGAAAGATCCTCCAGAGGTATTATTTTTCTACCAATCAGAGTTGGACCAATTGAAAGAGATGTTATATGTCAAGTTCTGGATCTACCACTAGCCTACAACATTCTACTAGGGAGACGATGGATCCACGAGATGCAAGCTGTACCATCCACTTATCATCAATGCATTAAGTTCCCACATAATGGGATAGAGGTGACAATTTTTGCGGATGCCAACTACACTTGCAACAATATCAAGGCAGGTAGCATGATCCCACACAATGAGGCTATGGATACAGTTACTCCTAAAACTACCAAAGACATTGTCATGAAGGGCTTTAGCAAAACATTGAAACTTCAAGAAATAGGTATGGGAGAATACAAGTTGGACCTGAATCCTTCACTGACATAACTTCCAATATCACCAAGATCCTATGGAAAATCATCATCAACATTCACACCTCTTGCAGTCAAAAAGCTAGAAGTACACAAGGCTACTAGCATGATAAAGGAATCCACGTCTTCTTTAGATAACACAGAAGAGAAGGTAGTATTGAACTTGCTTTACAAAGAAGAACCAGTAAACTCTAAGGTCAAACATGTAAAGATATCCCCAGAACAGTATGGAAAGGGATATGATTTCCTCAAACAAATGTGATACAAAGGAAAAGGACCTCTCAATGATATAGGATGAGGGATCATTGAACCCATACCCATGGAGTTCCACCTCAACAGAGATAAAACAGGACTGGGCTTTAATACTCAATCCAACAAACCTACTTCAAAAATGAGTCCACCTTCTGAAGCAGAGAGTGATAAAACAAATGAAATATTATCAGAACCATGGTTTTATGAGAGATTTCTACATATTGGTACATAGAATCCTAAATATTAAGGAGAATGCTATGTACCTAGTTTTGAGGTACCACAGGATCTTCATACTCCTTTGCTAGAACAACTGCCCATTCAAGAGGTAGGAGACACCATAGCTACAATCACTCAAGAGGAACCCTGGCCACAAAATTTACATCCTAACTGGGGGCAATTGGTCACCATTACACATATTCTTGATCTACCTCACTTTGATCTACAAGCTGCTAATCGGGTCCATCAAATAAACATTGCTGAATATTTGGATAGATCTAATGATGATATCACAGACTCTCATGACTATGAATGGGATCGGCTATCTATTGCCTCCAAGGAAGTTGGGATAGAAAAAATTCACATGTTTGCAGCCTCCTCAGCTCCTAGTAAATGACTAGACATTCCTTTCAATGACACTGATCCTCCTGAAGCAGAAGAAGAGTTCCTTCCTCCAATCATTGACAGAGACACTCGTGAATACATAACTCTAGAAGAATTTCATAGGCTACAAGCAAGAAGCCTCCTTTTACAAAGGGATGATGATGAGATATCTACTGACGAATCACTAGAGTTTGATCCATATATAAATGACAATGATCCTTTTAACAATGATCTTACTATTATTGATCTAAACATCGAACATATTAACTTAATAGACCATGTCATGTTGGTTAATAGTTTTGATGCTAACATGATGTTGTCCTTCCCAAAATCTGACTCCCTAACATTGGTACTTCCAGACCTCATTGATTGGACCGAAACAGATCCTACCACTATCCTTGACTTTTCCAATGACCACTCCCTAGCTTGTTACCTTAACGCTTGTGAACCTCATCTTCCTTCCACCAATGCAAGGAGCGAGAACATGTCACAGGAGGATATCAAGTTTCTTAGTCACAAATTGAAAAATAAAAAGAAAAAGCGGACTGAGGGTGAAAACCACTTTGTGGCATTATCAGATCCTAAAATAGTAAATAAAAAAGACGTATCCAATGGTGAAAACCTCTCAGAGGTGCCAAAGGATGAGATTCTTGATATCCTTTTGAAACACTTTCAGGAAAGATCTTTGGTATTGATTGAACCAACACAGCCAGTGAACTTGGGCACTGTTGATGATCCTTAGATAGTTCATCTAGCACAATCCCTATTAGAAGAAGAGAAGGTACAATTCATAGAATTCCTAAAGGAGAAAAAGATCAACTTTTCCTGGTCCTACACTGATATGCCAGGGCTAGATCCCAATTTCATTATGCACCACTTATCTATAGCTCCTGGGATCAAGCCCGTGAAACAAAAACTTAGAAAAATGCATCCTCATGTTGCATTGTTGGTGAAAGCAGAATTGGAAAAGTTGTTAAAAGATGGATTCATTCAAGTCATTGCCTATGCAGCATGGATATCCAATGTGGTCCCTATTTCTAAATATGATAAATCTATTAGGATCTGCACGGACTTTAGAGACCTCAACAAAGCATGTCTGAAAGATTATTTCCCTCTACCAAATATTAACATGATCATAGACCTTACAGCTGGCTACTAGATGTATTCATTAATGGATTGATTCTCGGGTTATTATCAAATCAAGATCGCCCCTGAGGATCAAGAGAAAACTGCATTCACATGTGCATGGGGCACATTTTGCTGGAACCTCATGCCATTTGGGCTAAAGAATGCCGGAGCAAGATATTAGAGAGCTATGACAGCAATATTCCATGACATGATGCACAAAAACATGGAGGACTATGTCAATGACACACTGGCTAAATCCAAAGAAGGAGGTACTCATATTGTTGATTTAGGAAAGATATTGGATCGAATGGAATAGTTCCAACTCAGGCTCAATCCAAAGAAATGTGCCTTTGGGGTCTAATCAGGCAAGCTCCTAGGATTCATAGTATCGGCAAAAGGGATTGAGGTAGATCCTACAAAGGTAAAATCTATTCTAGAGATGACTCCTACATGTAATATCAATCAAATGAGGACACTACAAGGGAGACTCTAGTCTATCAGGAGATTTATGTCCCAACTTGCCGATAAGGCACAACCCTTTACTAAGCTACTACATAAAGGGGTTGCATTCAATTGGGATGAACACTGTGAAGCCAACTTCAGAGAATTAAAGGGGTACCTAGCTGCTCCACCTATTCTTATGGCTCCTATTCATTGAAAGCCCTTACTCCTATACATTTCAGCTACAGCTACATCCCTAGGAGTGTTACTAGCACAAGAGGACAAAACAAAGAAAGAGCGAGCTATCTACTACATTAGTAGAACTTTAGTCGCTTATGAGCTCAATTATAGCATTATTGAGAAAGCATGCTTAGCAGTTGTCTTCGCATCACAAAAATTGAGACACTACATACTCTCTCACATAGTCAAGCTCATTCCTAAAATCGATCCTCTCAAGTATCTATTAAGCATAACAACATTAACAGGCCGCTTGGAAAAATGGGTCCTCATTCTAAGTGAGTTTGACATTGAGTATATTGAACAAAGAGCTATCAAAGGACAGGTGCTTGCGGATCAATTGGCTGATTCACCGCTCCAGGATGATGCACCATTACTAATTGAATTTCCTAATGAAACAATCATGCATCTCACCAAACATCCATGGAAGATGTACTTTGATGGTTCATTTACTCAACAAGGATCCGGAGAAGGGGTTCTCTGCATTACTCCACAAGGATATAAGATTCCTAAATCTTACAAATTAATGTTTCCATGCACCAATAATATCTTAGAATATGAAGCGTTGGTCAACGGCCTCAAGCTCGCCATGGAATGGAAGATCATTGAGTTACACATATATGGTGACTCCCAACTAGTTATCAATCAAATCAATGGGGATTATCAAACAAGAGATAAAAATTTGATTCCCTACAAGCAACTAGTTGATGATTTGAAGAAATACTTTGTCTTCGTCACCTTCCAGCAGATACCCAGATCAGAGAACAAAGCTGCAGATGCTATGGCTACCTTGACATCCATGTTACAACTGGAGGAGCATCAATTCCGCTATGACTTCTTGGTGGAAGAAATATCCTATCCCACCTTTTCCAATCCTAAATACTAGGTAATTTGTGCCTTAAATACCCGAGATCAATCTCGATATGCCAATATCATTGCCTACCTTTCTGACCAAACCATTCCTGCCAATCTATCTAGAAATGAGAAAAGATCCCTGATTAGAATAGCATCATGTTACGTCTCCTCATAACTAACAACCTATATCGATGTAGTCTCAATGGTATACTTCTTCGGTGTTTAGAACTTGAAGAGTCTGATCTAGCTTTGAAAGATGTCCACGAAGGTGTATGTGGATCACACTCGAATGAATTTTCTTTAACTAAAAAACTGCTCAGAGTAGGCTATTATTGGCCTACCATGGAGAAAGATGCTATTCAATTTTAAAAATCATGTCTTAAATGCCAGACACATGGAAACCTCATCCATGCTTCTACTAGAGAACTCATACCTTTTATAACACATTGGCCATTCCAGCAATGGGCCTTTGACTTGGTTGGACAGATATATCCTAACTCTTCAAATGGACACAAGTTTATCATTACGGCCATTGAGTATTTCACAAAGTGGGTCGAAGTCATGCCGCTAATCAAAGCCACTAGCAAACAGGTGGCTATGTTCATTCTGAACTATATTATTTGTAGATATGGGATACCCTCTTCAATTGTGACAGACAATGGGAGCCAATTTAAAAACCAAGACATTGATGACCTCTGTGAACAGTTTCACATTACTCAACATTGCTCTTCGATCTATTATCCTCAAGGGAATGGACAAGATGAGGTATCAAACAAAAATATTCTCAAGATTCTACACAGAACTGTGAGAAAGTCTGGCAGAGACTGGCATCTACAACTAAATACAGCACTATGGACCTACAGAACAAGCATCAGAAGACCAACTGGAGCCACTCCATTTTCTCTAGTCTATGGCACTGAAGCAATACTACCTATTGAGGTTGACATTCCATCTTTGTGGATCTCTTTACAAGGACTGGTTACTGGTGAATAGTACCGCATAGATAGGATAAATTCTCTGGACCTACTAGATGAGCGCAGACAACAAGCGTTCAATCACCTCAAAGTGTACCAAGCAAGAATGTCCAAAGGTTACAAAAAGAACGTCAAACCATGCAAGTTTGAGGTGGGAGATCTTGTCCTAAAAGAGAATCCTAAGAACCAGCCTAAAAAAGAGCAGAAAGGAAAATTTGAACCTAACTAGCTAGGATCTTATGTTATCACTACTACTTTTGGGACTGGAGCTTATCAATTAACTACACCTGAGGGAGACGTTCTTCCAAATCCTATCAACACTCTATATTTGAAGCGGTTCTATACTTAATGTTTGGCTAGCAGAGCCTGTACAGCAAAAAGTTCTTGCAAAATACCAAAAACATTCAAAAAATTGATCCTAAAGAAATCCAAAAATAGTGGAAAAATTCCTACAAAATGGGTATCCTTGGTGAAAACCTGGTAAACAGGCACCTTGATACTACAAAAACATTAAAAAAAAAGTAAAAATAGCAAAAAAAAATGAAAAAAAAATGAAAAATGCCTCGATGAGCACCTGGTAAAACAAGCATCTTGGTAGCAAAAAGAAAAGAAAGATCTTTCCAAGTGGTGAAAACCTAGAAATCAAGTGTCACTTGTGTTCTGTGCTCCATCTATCAATGCGCTACTAATACTAGGCCTTCATAATTTTGCCTGTGCTCATACACTGACTTCATTTTCCTACATGACTATCTTATCCTCGCTTGGGATTTGTCTATCTTTACGTCTTAGGAATAAGTCATTCTGCACTGGGGGCATCTTTGTTGGCATAGTCAGCTGCGGTTGCTAGGTTTCTCTGGGTTAGTTTGCCTCACAAACACAATGTTTCTAGACACATGCAAAACAATGTCACTTTCCCAAAAACCAAAATATCTTTTCAAAACATGAGACATGACATTGACATTCGCTAGCATTCCTACAAAGTCATATTGGATCACAAACATGAATGGATTATCCTATCAAGGCACAGACATGGAACACCATATTGCTTATATCCTAATTTTCTGATTAATGAATCTTTACTGTGTTTGACATGTGGATGAACAAGTACTGCTTAAGCACACAGTTTGATAATGGTTTGATTATGATTCTTTTATGTCTTGATGATGTTTTCAACTAGGGGCATCTAAGTAATTATGAATTTTATCTAATTGATTCTCAATTGATGATTTGTTATGTCTTCTTAGTTACTCAATGACATCTGTGCAAAGACAAAGAGTCGCAAGGATAGGGAGCATAATGTTTTCTTGATTTTCTGCGTATGGTGATTGTTCCACATGATCCTATAAATTTCACCTAACTTGGATGTTTATGGTAAGAGATGCCACTATGGGTGGATAGCCGCATATATCTCGATCTTGGTTATGTGTAAACTACGGTGAGTTTGGCACAATTTCCTTGTCTATTTTCTGACCCAGATTCTCACTAAGGTATACGAATCATAATGTACCCAAGGATATGAATTTTTAAGGTCATTGCGGGTCCAATATCTTACTTTAATCAGAATTTGGTATATTAAAAGGAAGGTGACTGTTTTGTTATCCTGGCTTCTATGCCTTGATGCTTAAGTCTATTTTTGACATTTCAATAAAAAATAGTATTCATATTATCATAATATTAGTGGGTATTAGTGATGGTTGTACTATCAAGTGGTATCCATTCCAAAAAGTGCCCAATCATGATAAAATTTTTGCAATATTTGCTAAATCAGTGACAAGTCCTAAGAGTCTTCATATAGCTACATTTAGAGTTTGCATGATGCATTTATCAACATAAATAATAGCATAAAGAATTTTGAGCTCAAAAATGATTTCTATCTTCTTCTAAATCCAAGTTAATTACATAATCAATGATTCCCAAAATCTCTAATCTATCGGGAACAAAATTGAACTCACATTTTCACATAATTAACTTGATAATTGTGTGTTTATTTTTAAAACACACCTTTTTCACTTCTTCTCTTCCATTCTTTCTTGTCCTAACCGCTTCCTGCAAGTGTTATGTTCTCTTCCACTAAGGGATTTATTTCTCTTTCTTCAATTTCATTCCTGAGGGGGCATGATCACACTATCATCAATTAAAATTTTTCTCGAACCAGCATCAAAATGACTTCATTATCAAACAAACTAGGGGCATAATAGTTTCTTGACTAAGTCGGAATTGCTGGATAGAAAGATTTGGTTCTCATAAGCTGGATATCTTGTGTTTCCTCATTTTTAAAAGATTTTTATTAAGCTCCTGGCAGCTTCATACTGGCTTTTAGATGACAACCAAGTTCAGAATTAGTATTATCAATTTTTTTGGACAACAACCAAGTTCAGAATTAATATCTTTAGAATATTTTATTGATCTTTGAACGAAAACCAAGTTCAAAGTCAATTCTATCAATTTGGTTTGATCAAGTGCGAGACTGATCTCATCAACATTTCATTCGACAACCAAGAACGGAATTCTCAATCTTTCTGAAGTCAAAATCAAAAACTTTCTTTGAATCAATGCGTTGCTTGCACATCAATTCAAAGAGGGGCAAATGTAACCACCAGAATTTGGTCTGTTCCAACTATGGACCCTATTTTCCCTAAGTGTGATCATTCACTTAATTATGTCCAAACGACCCTGTTACTGCTTGGCATAATTCTTCAAATCAATTTAATATCCTAGGTGATTTTTGTCACTGAATTATATTAACTATTATAGCCATACAATTCAAATCAATTTTGATCAATCAAATCAAATTAAAATCAAATATGGCTATAGTATTTAATTATAAAAGGAATTAAATAAATCTCTAAATCAAATATCCACTTGCAAATTAACCCATTCCCCTAGCCTATTTAATTTAAGTAAATGGCTATAGTCCCCTAATTATTAAAAAGCAATTTCATTGTTTAAATAATTAATTCCTATATTTCTAAATGAATTAAATAAGTTTATTTCATTTATTAATATTCCCTCAAACCCCAACCTAACCT
>MU226953.1:296966-310719 GCA_018584345.1 Thuja plicata
ATATAAATTTCAAATTGATTTCATATATTATTAAAAAAATAATACAAAACCCCATTTTTACCAAAAAAACTACATTTAACATGAAAATGAAAAAAATCAATCTAGACATAACAAGAATTTACTTACCAAATAAGTAGTGGAGTCGAATTTGTTGTTGGAGAAATCAGGTACTCAAAAAAATTATGTATATGATATTTCTAGCCCTCTTGGAAACCTAAAGCGATGGGAGAAATGAGGAAATCGGCCCGCGAGTTTTTGATTTATGCCACAGGTTTTGGGTACCTGATATTTTTGGGTACGCGATTAGGCTTGTGCTTTGGTGTCAGGTTTGCTCAGGTGTACTGACACCCAGGCCTACTAAAAAGTCAACAAGCGCTTTCATGCACTTTTGGACGAGTGAAAAGTGGATTTTTTTCACATCGCCACTTTTTGGCCCCCCATGATCTTGCACATACGCATATGCTTATTGAACCCATAGATATATAAATCCCCTTTTCTTCATAATACTAATGAAGAATATAAAAATTAATTAACATAGATTTAATGAACACCTTCCTTAGTTTCCTACCATTTAAATTCATACTACAACACATTCATAATACTTAAGTTCCTATAAAATATTTCATTTTTATGCCAATTAGTTCATTTCTCTTAGTATTGATTTCTTCTTGATTATCTCATGGTTTTCCATTCTATGTATAGGTCTTACATGTTTATTTAATGGTAAGAAACAATATATTCCATACATCAATCTATGCCAGTTAAAACAAAAACATGAATGATGGCACCTTCCTAGATTCTATAGCCAAAAAATAAGAGAGTTCCTTTTGTATACCTTTTACTAATATTCCATAAACTATTCATGATACCCTCTATATTTGTTTGCCACCTATATATCCAAACTAAAAAATTAACAATAGGCCCAAACCCACATCCATCGACACACACATAGACACAGACACACACACATATATATTTGTTGGCAAGTTGACTTCCTGAGGATGCATGACTCATTTTGTGTTGTCATCATGGCAACAAAGTCATGTTTAGTTTCTGTCATGAAAGACAAAATGACTAAGTATGAAAATAGGGTAGATAGAGATACTCAGTGATCAACACATCAGTGCATGTGCAAGAGATCAATTTAGCCTATGCATGCTCAAATATAAGTTGTATGACATGTGTACATGCTACATCTAGACATGCCTAATACATAACAACAATACGACAAAGTTATAGGCAGATCAGTAGACCAGCAGTCCAGAAGATAGAGCATGGAAGCCGACTACTATTTTGATTAGCGTGAATTATTTTTCAATGTAATGGATAAGTGCCTTTGGTTATATGTTTTTAATGATGTAATTAACATTGTAGTAAACACACTTGAGCCGACTTGTTTGGAAGCATTGTATATTTTGTTTTAGGGCCGACTAGTGTTTTGTTTTTGGTCGTGCCTATTCGGATATGAACATATAAGTATGTAATGTAAAGTAATGTTACAAGCATCAATTATTATGTAAGAGGAAGATACAGAGGGATAGTATAATGAAGTCAATATATGATATAACTCTTTAAGAGAGTAAGAGCATTCGCACATACACGAAACTGATCAGACAATAGTGTCATCAGAGCAGTTCATTTTGATATAGTGCATATCATCTTTCAGAAGGTTGTAGCCTTTATCTTATTGGGTAGTGAGCCTAGGAAGGGAGCCATATACCTCTAATAGGGTTTTGTAAAAGACTCCTAATAGGGTCAGACCTTTAACCAGGTCAATGTACTCATATTGTAAAGACTACTTCTAATAGGGAAAAGGAACTCTCATAGGTTCACTATACTTAGTACAATATTTGTGGGTACTAATTCCCACCGGGGTTTTCCTCTGATCAAGGTTTCCCCATAATCATATCATGTGTTATGAGCTCTTATGTTAAGACTCATTCTATATATGTTTGATTTATGTTTAAGTTGCTGAAAAGTAATTAATAGACAAACATTGATTCACCCTTCCCTCTCAGTGTTTCTAACAATTGCTATCAGAGCTCTGGTCCTCAGAAAATAAGTTTAACCACTTGAGGAGATCATGGAATCAATAGAAGAAAAACATTTGAAAAATAATCTTGAAGCAGCTCTTGAAGATCTTGATAGATCTGAAAAAGAAAATGAAGAACTTAGACTGAAAGTTGATGGCTCACAAATGCTTATCAAGAAACTAAGAAAAGATTTGAAAGATTGTTCTACAAGTGACTTAGGAAAAATGATCACAAAGCTCAATGAAGAGATTATGTCTCTGAAAGATAAAGTTGAGAATCTGGATGAACAGCTCACAGACATCCAAATTGCTATTGAAGAAAAGATCAAAGAAAGCAAACATGAAAGTTATGGAATTGGAAAACATAAAAGAGAAGTTGGAATCTAAATTAATAGAAGAAAAGGATAAGATTGATGAACTCCATACAAGTTCTGATTCACTTCAATCTCAACTCAATGCACAAAATCAAAAAGGTGACACTACTGGTCTTGGATTCAGTATAACACAAACTGAAGTCAATTCATTACTAGAAAGAGAGAAACCTCATGAAGAATCTTCAGAAGCAAGGAAAGTTGAAAATGTTGAACATATTAAAGTAGATCTACCAAAAAGGGAAATCAAGCAAGTTAACATAACTTGTTATGCATGCAACAAACATGGTCATTTGGCAAGAGATTGCAAAGAAGTAAGACCCTTTAATGGTTATTGTTTCTCTTGTAATAAATTTGGTCACAGGGCTATACATTGCAGAACAAATCAAAGAAATCAGTCACAGTAGAATCAAAGAAGAATGAATCAAAAAAATCAAAGAAATCAACCTCAAAGGAATCTGCAGAACACTACATGTCAAATATGTAACTACAATGGACACACAAAAAAGCAATGCAGCATGATGAAAAAGAGCATCAGACCTCCTATCATTTTTCATACATGTGGAAAGGCTGGACACATCTCAAGGTTTTGTAGATCCAAAATTCAAAAGCAAGAGGATCCTAAGAAATAACTATTTGAAGAGAAAGGAGAAGTTAAGTTTGTTCAAGAAAAATTTGGGTTGAAGTAAAGAAGGACAATGATGTTGACAATGTAGTTGATGCATCCACAGTGGACGCACCCTCTACTTCTGCTTGAATAGACCTTCTTGGTCTTAGGGGGAGATATTCTAGATTAGCACCCCTACGCAGTTGGTATACTCACCTCTGAGTATGTGCCTATGAAATCATGGTTACAAGAACATAATATTGCTACGTGCATTCACGCACTATCTAAAATGCATCAGGATCTAAGTTTCAAAATCTCTGAGTAATTTGTCTACCATTGCAAACATTAAATGCGGTAGATTGTATAAAAGAAAGTAAGTGTTTGATCTTCCTCACACTTGCATTAGAGAGCATAGAATTTGAAGAGCATTGGAGCACTAGACATCAAGACATAGAAGCATAACAGATTTGGCAGTTAAGCAAATGGACAAGAAGTTTGAAATGGAACCCTAGCAATCGTACCGTTTCAGAATTTCATGAAACCCTACTTAAGAAAGTTCCAATTATTTATGGAAACCCCAGTTGTGTTTGATATAGCAAAGAGGAAGAGATTTGTATTCAAGAGGCATCCATTCAAATCCATATTGGATGATGTGAAAGGGGCTTTCTCCAAAACCCCGCTAGGTTTTGTTCACGTGGAAGATATCTGTGCGTATATTTACTGTAAGAAGGAAATAGTAGGAGATATCAGGATAGCCACTCATATGGGATCTATGATGAAACCTGACTACACATTCAAGGATGAGTTTGTGCACTTGACAGATAACCCTATTTTTGAATACTCGAATGCGAATGAGTTTGATGAGCCAGAGTGGGTGAAGATTTTTTTAAGCAGAATACATGATGATCTTTATTGGATTGGTGAGGTCCCTATGCACATCACTACAGACCCAATCCATGAATTAACCAGACTTCCCAAGACTGGACCAGTTTTTTCTACTGGTAAGGATGTCAAGAAACAAATTGAGCAAGTTTGCCTATCTAGAAGGGACAAGCGAGGAATGACAGTTGAACCTATCAAAAAAACTAACATAAAACTCTTAATAATGATACTTGGGTATAAGTTTCAGCAAGCAAGCAGGTTGAACAGTGTCTCTGCAGCAACAGTCCTATCAGCTATCAGAATGGTGAAGGACAACATTCAATACAACCTATGTGAGATCTTGCATGGTCAATTGATTAACAACATTTGAATTATCAAGCATGACAGAATAAAGACATTCAGGTTTGGATCTCTGATCATCTACTTGTATTTCAATATAGTTGGAAAGGTTGGAAACCTATATCTAGACAAGAGCAAACCCACAATGTCTCAGATTTCTCTTAAGGTCACTTTAGAAAGCAGTGCAAGGGATGCCATTGATATGGATATAAAGACATTCAGGATCAAAATGCAGAATAGGTTCAGACTATCTGAGAAGATAGTTGACAAATACAAGGATACCATCTGTTTCATGGTAGAAATAGATTGCACATGCATGGAAGCAGTTGAACCTAGAACCAAATGGATTCATCCTCTTGGTTATGAAGTGGAAGAACATGTGTTAGAAGGATATGTGCAAGTTCTATTGTCAGCGCCCAAAGATCCTAATGAGCCTAGGTGGGGCACTCATAGAGAGAAGAGCAATGAAGTGAATACTATTTTACACAGTGCTAATAATAAAAGGAAAGCATCCAGAATTACATCTAACATACTAAAAGTTCATGGAGTCACTCAAGAATATCTTGACAAAGCCAAAGATGCCAAGATAGAAAAAAAACTTGAGAAAGCTAAACAGATCCATAAGAACAAAGTAGAGAGAACCTCTGCACCCTCTACCACCATTGAATTAGATTCATCTCCACTGTCGACACCAAGAAAGAAGACTAGAGGAAGAAAATAGGCGCCCATAAATCAACCATCCTTAAGGAACACTCAGAGAAAAGAAAAGAATACTCAAGCTCCTCCTGAGGTAGGATTCAGACCTAGTCTAAATGTATTGAGGAAAAATATTGTAAATGAAGGGAGATTAGATACACTTTCTAAAGTCTATGGAAAGTATCAAGAAATTGGTAAGACTGAGATACACTCTATGATCATATCTCATATGATCAAGTTCAAGAAGATAGTTCTTGAACTCAAGACAGTGATACTAGATCAGCTATGGAACTTGTTGGAGATCATGAAAAGACATGCAATTGAGGAAGACATGAGGATAAGAGAAGAAAAATTGGATACTCTTCTTCCTATATGCTCGCATGATGAGAAGGCTATATTATTAGATCTGGTGAAGCCTCGTCTCCAAACTAAGACAAGGACCCTACAAATTATGAACAAAGAATATGAGCAGATAGGTAAGGAGACTGAAAAGGCATTTGCACAAGTGTTTATGGATAGACACATGTAACCACCAATGACATCTACAACAAAAGTTACTCTAGCTCCTCCCAAATAGGTTACAAAACTAGTGATTCATATTGCGCCTATGACAGGTCCATAGGTTTCAGTGGCCATAGTGACAATGACTTCTGATATAAATAAAGACTCAGAAGACACTATAGTAGTTGACAATGTCAAGATATCCATGATTGCATCTGAAAAAGATATGGACAAAGTTGATAAGGCATTTGTAAGAACTGAAGAAATGTGCACTGATGATACCTCTGCACAACAAGATGAAGTTCCCATCAATGATCAAATTGACATAAATGAAGATACTCAAGATGATACTCAAGGTGACAAGACACCAATAAAAGAGAAACTAGTAAAGGTTGAATGCATGGATACAATTTAGAATACTATATTCTTACCATCCACTCAACCATCTACCTCATTGTTGTCAAGGTTAACTCCTGATTCAACAAGTTTGGATGCATGGGGAGAAGAAGACCTAATTAAGATCAGTGTTCTTGCTATGGAAAAGGAAAAAGAGAAACAAGTGATGAGAAATCCTTGCTTTATGGAAACATTAAACATATTGAATGACTTAGTGCCTGCTGATCAGAAAGTAGCTAAAGTCTAATCAGTTGAAGATGTGGACAACATTTTGTCAAACTTTAAATCACACTTTATAAGCTTAGTAGACTCTGCTACTAAGATTGTAGAAGATGAATACAAGAAGGAGAGACTAAATGATTTGGTAAAGAACTTTACCTTAGATTTGAAATCCTTAAAAATTGGGCAATCCATACTAAAAGAGTTGGCAGCTAAAGGCAAGAGAATCATAGCAAACTGCATGGACATAGTGAAGTTCACCTCTGAGCACACCAAAAAGGTAGAAGAGGCAGAGTTAATGGTGGATAGAATCATAAAATTAGTTGAATCATCCATGCTCCTTTTGACTTCCTCAACTCACAAGAACTTAAAGTGTCAGGAATTACCTTTGGAGTCATATATATAGACACCTTCTCATGAGCTGTCAAAATTTTAGAATTGGGAAGACATGTTGTGGGAATTACAAAAGAAGGCAAAATATTCAAAACCTACAGAAGCGGAACTTTTATTTGTGGAAAAACATATTTCTATCTCAGTGGCAGGACAATACTTTGATGAAATTGTTTTTGAAGATAGTGATATGGGTCATGATCGAAGCATTTGGCCAAAAGATATTAAGTTTGCCTTCAGAAATGAGCTTCTAACTGTTAATAGTCAGGTATAGTAGGATAGTCATGGGCTCATTACCGAGTATTTTATCCATGAATTGACTACTTCTACACATCCACTTACTATCCCAATGCAGTTTCAGGAAATGGACTTAAGCATAGCCCTAGATTCAGTTCTTCAAGATAACTTGACTCTTGCGACAGAATCTATTAGTACATCTTCAGTTGGTTGGATCTGTCCTTCAAAACATGAGGTTGAGGCCCCAGGGGATATTTTTCTTGTGCAAAGAACTAGCCAAAATTTCATGCCTCAGCCACAGCCACCCCCAGGTGAGTTGTCGAGGGTCTTAGTAGTACATGTTGATTCTACAGACTCCTTTCCTAAGGTAGAAAAATTGGCTAAGTTGATTGCTCAGATGGATATGCATAATACTGAACAGGAAAATACACAACCCGCTATGGTTACAGAATTTGATCTTTCTACAAAGTTACCCATATTCCATACTCCATTGACTGATAATGTAATGGTTAAAACCCCCAAGAAAAGAGGTATAAAATCAAAGAGTGTTAAAATTCAGGAGGAAATTACTACAAGAATGCAATAAACAATTGATGAAAAATTTGCATCAGTCCAAAGAGTTTCGAGGAGAACTAAATGTTCTCCTCAAACCCAATGAGGATCCTCACCTAGAATGTCAGAGGAATTAATGCCTCTGACAAGCGGCAAAGAGTTAAACAATAAGTGGACTCTTTGCATGTGGATATAGTGCTCTTGCAGGAGACAAAACTTGCAGTTGACTCATTTCACAAGACAGTTGATAAATGGAATTTATGGGAGTCTGTACACTCCCTAGGTATTGGTGCATCCGGTGGTATTACAGTACTTTGTAATCCTAAGATATTTTCTGGGGTCCTCATTCAACAACACTCAAATTGGCAATTGCTTAGGTTTAAGCTTTTCCAACTCTCTTTCATGATACTTAATGTATATGGCCCTACCTTGACTGCAGACAAGCAAAAATTGTGGACAGAATTATCTCAGGTAATGCAAGATCATGAATATTCCTATTTTATTCTTGGTGGGGACTTAATGCAATTGTCAATCATGAAGAGAAACAAGGAGGTATTTCCCCACCGCTTAGGGTCGTGGAAGATTTTTAGAATTTTATTCTAGATAATAACTTGATTGATATTGCACCGGAGAATGGTAAGTTTACTTGGAAAAATAGAATATTGGGATTCCTTCAGATAGCAGAGAGATTAGATAGATTTTTTCTAACACATTATTGGAAGCTTCTTCATCTCTCTGCTTCTACAGAAGTATTGCCATTTATAGGGTCTGACCACTATTCAGTGCTTCTTAACATTTCTATGGATTCCTCAGTTCCAGAATCTAAGTCCTCTTTTAAGTTTTAGAATATGTGGTTTAGGCATCCACATTTCCTTCCATTTCTTAATCAATGGTGGACTAGTGCGCCTTTTGAAGAGGGATCTAAAATGTTCCAATTTTTCAAAAAACTAAGCTACCTAAAGAGGAAAATTAAAAGTTGGAACAAACATGTTTTTAAAATTTTTTTTGCTCAAAAATAAAGTGTCATGTGATCTACAGTAGATCCATTCTCATATCATTCAACATGGTTTGGATCCATATACTTTTGTCAAACAAAAAGTTTTGCAGGCTGAGTGGGAGGAACTTTGCGGGAGAGAGGAGGAGTTCTGGAGACAAAAGTCAAGAGAAACCTGGCTTAAGGATGGTGACAAGAATACAAAGTTCTTCCACATGTCTGTTAAGCAAAGACAAGTTGCCAATGCTATTTTTCTGATTATAGATTCAGAATCAGGTAAATTTTTGAGGGAGGCAAAAGCCATTCAAGATGGTGGAGTAAAATTTTTCAAAAACCTCTTATCTCCACCCCAAGATCACGTGTCATTTCCTGATTTAGAAGAGGAATTGCTTTCAGTTATTCCACAATTAGTTAATCCCCTAGATAATGCATGATTATTGAAGCCATTCATGCTTTCAGAGATTAGAGAGGTTGTCTTTTCCTTTCCTCCAGATAAGGCTCCAGGTCCAGATGGATATACTGCAACTTTCTTTCAAAAATTTTGGGAAATAATTGTTTTGATCTTCTCTCTACCATGGAAGAATCTAGGAAGCATGGTTATATGCTGAAAAACTTCAATTCCACTAATATTGTCTTGATCCTGAAGTCAGCTTCTCCAAAAACCTTTGCTGAAATCAGACTGATCTCTTTGTGCAACACAGTGTACAAGATTTTTACAAAAGCAATATACTTACATTTGCAAAACCTCTTGCCTAGGATCATTTGTTTAGAGCAGGGAGGTTTTGTGCCAGGGAAAGAGACAAAGGAAGGTGCTTTAGTGGCTCATGAAGTACTCCATTCTATCAGTATGCAACAGATTCCATCATTTGTAGTTAAACTAGATATGATGAAAGCATATGATAAAGTAAACTAGAATTTTCTCAATAAAGTGCTTCTAAAATTTGGTTTTGCCCCAAAATGGTGTAAATGGGTCAAGGCTTGCTTTGCTGGAGCTTCTTTTTTAGTTATCATTAATGGGGTTCCTTCGGGCTTCTTCTCATCCTCTCAAGGTGTAAGACAAGGGGATCCATTATCTCCTTTGTTTATTATTATGGCCGAGGCCTTTAGTAGGATGATTACCTAGAGTCATGCACAAAATTAGTGGAAGGGTTTTTAGATTCCTAGAACTTCTATTTCTATAACACATTCTCTATTTGCTGATGATACTTTGTTGTTTGGGCATGCTATTGTACAAGAAGCTAGAACTATTAAGAAAGTGTTAGATCTCTACATGTTAGTGTCCGGTCAAAGGGTTAGTGCTCCTAAATCAAAAGTTTATATTTTCTTTACTAATGCCTTGCTATCTTCCAAGATTGTTAAAACTTTGGGCTTTCAGCAAGATCTTCTTCCTTCAGTTTATCTGGGAATTCCCTTCTCTATTTGGAATAACAAGTTGACTTATTGGAAGTCAATAGTGGACAAAATTAAGGGCAGAGTGTCAGCATGAAAGTTTAGATGGCTTTCCTTATCAGGAAGAATTCTTCTTATTAGATCTGTCCTATCTGCGATTCCTAATTAGTTTATCTTTGTGCTTCAGGATCCTTCAGCAGTTCTTAAACAAATAAAATAGATTGTGAGTAATTTTCTATGGAGCAGCAACATGATTGGGCAAAGGAAAATTCCCCTTATATCTCTAGATGAAATGGTGTTAGACAAACAAAGGGGTGGTGTTGGCCTTCATGATCTTTCAATTTGCAACAAAGCGTATGGAGGTAAGTTGGTTTGGAACATGATTAAAAATCCAAATAGTACTTGGTGCAGGATTATGCAAATGAATTATTTGGATACCATGGATCCTATCCGCATTATATCTGCATCTATTCTCCTACAAGGCTCTGAGGTGTGGAACTTTATGGCTACCTCGAGAGAAATTATTGATCAATTTGTATCTTGGGAGATTAATAATGGTTAGAGGGCCTGGTTTTGGGAAGACTCTTGGAATGGCTTCCCCCCACTTGTTAGGATCCTAGAGTTTGTCGATGCAATTCAAATTTTCAAAACCACCTGGGGGGAAATTTTTTTTCAATATGTCGATCATGTGGAGCCTCATTCTCAGCTAGTAATATGGAAAGATCCTAGCCTACTCCCTATCCCTGACTCCACTGCTAAAATTTTTAAGGAAATTTTGAAAGGTAGACAAGTTTTCTTCCAAGATCAGGAGGACAATGTGTTTTGGGCCCCAGCAAATGATGGAATATATTCAGTCAAGGCTGGGTCAATAGCACTCAACAGAGTGGAGGATATTAGGATGAAAAGGAGAGCATTCTTGTTTTTCTAGAATGATTGTATATTTCCTAAAGCTGGTTGTTTCTCATGGCTTGCCCTTAGAAAGAGACCGTTGACTAGTGACAGGTTGGAAAAATTTAAGATTGCCAAAAGATTTAAGTGCTTCCTTTGTCAGCAGTGTATTGAGGATGCAGATCATTTGTTCCTTCAATGTGATTTTGCACAGCATTGTTGGAAGTTTGTTTTGAGAAAGTTGAACTTTGTTATACCACTTCCTAACTCGCTATGGGACCTCTTTGAGTCTTGGCCAAATTTGTATTCAAATTCCCTCTTGGCATCTATATGGAAATGCTCGCCATCTATTATTGTTTGGGCAATTTGGTGGGAAAGAAACAAGCACATTTTTAGACAGTCCTCCTCTTCAGTGGATCTTGTTACTGTAAACATTGAAAAGTCAATCTCAGAATTGGTTTCAGTTAATATTAAGAATAACTCTTCGTGCATCTTCTTTTCCATTTGGGATGATTCTATGCTTAAGGAGTGGAAATTTATTACTCTCCCAACCTTCCTGCATCTCAATGGTAATGTACGAGGTATGGATAGGACTAAGATCAAATGGCTCCCCCCTGAGCATGGAGTTATAAAATCAATTTTGACGGGGTTTCGAGAGGAAACCCAAGTAAATCAAGGATTGGTATATGTTTAAGAAATCACTTTGGGACCCCAATTGCTTTGAAATCCTCATCTATTCCACCAGGCACAAATAATATTGCTGAAGCCACAACTTTATTACATGGGTCAGTATTGGCCAACTCCTTGAAGATCTCCTGAGTCCATGTTGAGGGCAACTCATTGGTTATTATTCAAGCATGCATTAAGAGGACAGTTATTAATCGTAAGTTGAAGTATTTTTTTGTCCAAATATGGAGACTCTTGGATTCATTTGACATCTGTATGATATCGCATACATATTGCAAAGGCAATTCTATTGCAGATTTCCTTTCGAATTTAGGGTGTGATTGTATTAATTTGGAAGGCCATTCTACAATAGATTGTTTTAATTCGAATAAGGGGCTCGTTGATCTTCTAAAAGGTGAGAAATGTTTAGGTAAGGAAAGGTGAAATAGCCAGAGGAGCCATCCTCAAGCCACCAGATCACCAGGCGTGATTAGAATGGATCCAGTTGAATCTAGGCATGAGCCAGGAGTTACTCATGTATTGGTATCAGGTGGTACAGGATTTATTGGGTCACATGTTGTTGCTCGACTTCTAAGAGTTTCATATAGAGTAAATATTGGGGATAACCTTTCATGGAGGAATCTAGGAGCCATCAAGACTTTCCAAAAGCAATTCCCTAGACCAGGAAGGCTGCAGATTTATGCTGACCTAGGTGTCAGTGGAGCTATAAATAAGATATTTTTAGAAGATGTAGTTGATGCAGTGATGCATTTTGCTGCTGCTACATTGTCTCTTTCTGATGGCAAAGCGGGCATTGTAAAGGCTGAAGTAGAGCCAGATCTTCTGTTTGTATTTGGGCAGCAAAATGGGGTTTTCTTCCTAGTTCTTTCCCTATGGAGCCCTTGAACTAGGTTTTTATTTTATAAATTTATATATGTTAGCTCCATCTACATTATTTCAAAAAAAAAGACATGAAAATATGCAATAATGTCTATCAAGGACAGTTGGATAAAATTGAGAAGGCAAAATTGGAAATCAACAAGATAAGAATAAGACAAACCCAGTTAAGAAATGCACTTGCACCATCTCTAGCAGTCCTTAATGAGAACATTAAATAGATTGATGACACCATGGTGACATATGATCAAGGTCCTTGCATGGATCTAATTAAAATGGAGAAACTGACATTTTCCCTATGCGTGCATCTTCAGACAGTTGATGCTATGAAAGTATTTTGGTAGAAAGAGATTCAATCTCTTCAAATTGTATACCCTAAAGTTTACATAAAGTAAGTATGCAGAAGACTTACTAGTCTTTGTACACCTTTGTCATTAATTTCAAAGGGGGAGTAATATAGAATGTGTATATGCAAAAAAGTATATGTATATATCAATAAGATATTATGATATACAAGTCACATTTTGTGTTAAGTCATTTTAAGTAACTTGGCCACATTCCTTTGTTGCCATAAATGACAAAGGGGGAGATTGTTGGCAAGTTGAATGCCTGAGGATGCATGAATAATTTTGTGTTTTCATCATGGCAACAAATTCATGTTTAGTTTTTGTCGTTAAAGACAAAATGACTAAGTATGAAAACAGGGCAGACATAGATACTCAGCGATCAACACATCAACATACATGCGAGAGATCGATTCAGCTTATGCGCATTCATATATAAGTTGTATGACATGTGTACATGATACATCTAGACACATGTAGTATAGAACAACAACACGACAAAGTTACAGGCAGATCAGTAGACCAGCAGTCCAGAAGATAGAGCATGGAAGCCGACTACTGTTTTGATCAGTGTGAATTATTTTGTAATGTAATGGCTAAGTGCCTTTGGTTATATGTTTGTAATGATGTAATTAAAATTTTAGTAAACATGCTTGAGCAGAATTGTTTGGAAGCATTGTATATTTTGTTTTAGGGCCGACTAGTGTTTTATTTTCGGTCGCGCCTATTCGGATATGAACATATAAGTATGTAATGTAAAGTAATGTTACAAGAATCAATTATTATGTAAGAGGAAGATGTAGAGGGATAGTCTAATGAATTCAGTATATGATATAGCTCTTTAAGAGAGTAAGAGCATTTGTGAATACACAAAACTGATTAGACAACAGTGTCATCACAACAGTTCATTTTGATATAGTTCATATCATCTTTCAGAAGGTTGTAGCCTTCATCTTATTGGGAAGTGAGCCATATACCTCTAAAAAGGTTTTTTAAAAGACTCCTAACAGGGTTAGACCTTTAACCAGGTCATTGTACTCATATTGTAAAGATTGCTTCTAACAGGGAAAAGGAACTCTCATAGGTTCACTATACTTAGTACAATATTTGTGGGTACTAATTCCCACTAGGGTTTTCCTCTGATCAAGGTTTCCGCATAATCATATCATGTGTTATGAGTTCTTATGTTAAGCTTAATTCTATGTATGTTTTTTTTATGTTTAATTTGTTGAAAATTAATTAATAGACAAACACTGATTCACCCCCCCCTCTCAGTGTTTCTAACACTATATATATATATATATACAACCCCCCTCTCAGTGTTTCTAACAATATCTATCTATCTATCTATAT
>MU226953.1:310734-343115 GCA_018584345.1 Thuja plicata
ATATATATATATATATATATATATATACATACGCATATATAAACATATATGTATATGTAGACATATATATGTGTATGTATGTGCATGTATCTATGTATGTAGATACACACACACACACACACACACACACACACACACATATATATATATACATATATATACATGTATATATACATATATGCAAAGTTCTTTGAAGGCTGGCATAAAGGGTATGTGAAAAGGGAAAAGATAGTTAGTGTAAAGAGATATAATATATAGATCTTGTGCAAAGAAGTAGTGTTGGAGTTGTACAATAGATTCCTTACTAGATCTGTTGTAGATAGTTGTTGAAGAACCTAAGAAGAGGAGATCTCTTTTTAAGGTGAAGTGCAAGATACTTGGTAAGGTGTGCAAGGTGATCATTTACTCAGGGTCAACTGGGAACACAATCTCTAAAGAAGCAGTGAACAAAGTTGGGGTGACTAAGATACCTCATGACCATCCTTATAGGGTGACATGGTTGAACAAGGAACAACATGTCCTAGTAAATGAACAAGCCTGGATTGAATTTGTAATTGGGGGCTACTATGACAAGATTCTTTGTGATGTACTTCCTATGGATGTTTGTCATCTTCTATTGGGAAGACCGTGACAGTTTGATAGGAAATCCATGCATAATGGAGATAAGAATTCCTATTCTTTTAAAAAAGATGGCGTGACATACACAATCCAGTCTTTGGTGGAGGAAGAAGAAGTGAAGGATAGTCCTAATGTGTTGGTAGTTGGGGGAAAATAATTCCTACAAGTTCTCAAGAGAGAAGATGATCAATGTTATGCTGTCATGATGAAGCCCAAAGAAGAAAAGACAAAAGAACCAACTAAACCCAAGAAGATACAACAACTTCTAGAGAATTTTAAGGACATATTTTTGTGATGGATCACTAGCAATCTTACCACAACAAAGACCAATAAGTCACCAAATTGATTTCATTCAAGGTGCATCATTGCCCAATAAGGTAGCTTACAAAATGAACCCTGAGAAGAATAAGGGGATAGCTAGGCAAGTGTAAGAGTTACTTGATCAAGGTATTATAAAGAAGAGCTTAAGTTCTTGTCCAGTGTCAATGGTATTGGAATAAAAAAAGGAGGTAAGTGGAGACTATGCACTGACTCTAGAGAAATAAATATAATTATCATAAGATATAGGTTTCCAATCTCCAGGCTTAAGGACCTAATGGAGTATCTTGGTGGGGATAAATACTTCACAAAGTTTGATTTAAAGAGTGGATACCATCAAATTGGGATTAAGGAAGGGGATGAGTGGAAAATAACCTTCAATACTACAGAAGGTATGTATGAATGGCTTTCCATGCCATTTGGGCTTCAAAATTCCCCTAGAACATTCTTGAGGTTGATGAATGAAGTGTTAAAGGACTACATAGGGGTGTTTGTGGTGGTTTATCTTGATGAAATCCTCATCTTTCAAAATAATAAGGGAGAGAACCTTGAGCATGTGAATATTGTATTGAAGAGATTGCAAGAGGAGCAATTAGCTATGAATTTGGAGAAGTATGAGTTTATAAAACTAGAATTGGTATATCTTGGATTTGTGGTCACACTGGGAAGTTTAAAGATGGATTCTATCAAGGTGGGGGTTATACTAAACTAGCTTACTCCCACATCTGGTACTGAGGTAAGGAGTTTTCATGGGATTTCCCAATTTTATAGGAAATTCATTAGGGGTTTTAGTGCCATTTGTGCTCCAATTTTAGATACTATAAAGGGTGGTTTGAAGACTAAGTTTAGGTGGACTAAATAATCCAATAAGGGGTTTGATATGTTGAAACAAAAATTAGCCACACAACCCATTCTTGTGTTACCAAGTCTTGATAAATTGTTTACCCTAGAGTGTGATGCTAGTAACATAGCAGTCGAAGCTATTTTAACCCAAGAGGGTAGACCAGTAGCTTTTTATAGAAAAATTTAAATGAAGCCAAGAAGAGGTATTCCTCCTATGACCTATAACTCCATGCACTAGTTAAAGCCCTTAGGAAATGGATACACTATCTCCTACCGAAAGAGTTTTTAGTATTCATTGATAACCAAGCTTTGAGCTACGTCAATACCCAAGAGAAGTTAAGAAATAGACATCTTAAGTGGATGAAATTTTTGCAAGCTTATACCTTTACCATAAAGCATAAAAAGCAGCTGATAAACAAGGTTTTTGATGCATTAAGCTGAAGTTTGTTCATTGTTCAAGAGGTGTAGTTGTAGAGAATTGAATTGAAAAGCTTTAAGGATCTTTTTAAAGAAGATGAAGACTTATTAAAGGCCTATAAGGTATGTATAAAGTTAAACAATCATTTTCATGGTCAATTTTCATATTACACATTGCAAAATGGGTTGTTGTCTAGGGGAGGATAGTTGTGTGTGCCCAAGGGATCTATGAGAGAGAATCTTATATGAGAAAAACACAATGGGAGTCTTAATGGCCATTTTGGTCTCAATAAGACCCTTGAATTGGTTCAAAGGTTCTACTATTGGCCTAGGATGCAAAGAGATTTGAGGAAGTATGTAGAACAATGTATGGTGTGTCAAAGAGATAAAGGTATGATTTCAATTTCTATCTTATATCAGCCACTACCCATTCCCAATAGCCCATGAGAATGTATTAGTGTGGACTTCATTATTGAGCTACCAAGGAAAACCACTGGAATGGATAGTGTCTTTGTAGTTGTTGATAGGTTCATTAAGATGAGTCATTTCATTCCATGCAAAACTACACATGATGCTACGTAGGTCAATTTTATTTTTAGATAAGTTGTAATAATTCATGGGTTACCCCTTAGTATAGTCTCAGATATGGATGTCAAATTCATGGGACATTTCTGGAAGACATTATGGAAGAGGCTAGGAACTAACCTATCATTTGGGTAAGCTTATGACCACAGACATCTATGGCTTTAACAGAGGTCATAAAAAATTATTAGGGAACCTTCTAAGGTGCTTAACAAAGGAATATGGACAAGTGTAGGATCAATTCCTACCATAGAAAGAGTTTTCCTATAATGACAGTGTAAATATGACAACTAGTAAGAGTCCTTTTGAAGTAGTTTATGGTGTTCACCCCATAAGAGTTTGTGAACTTTGAGACTTGGGAAGCATGGAGGTTAAGAGTGGACATGCTAGAGACTTCCCCCAATCAATGAAATAAGTTCATGACCAAGTCAAATAGACACTCAAAGAGGCAACACAGAGATTAAAATCCAAAGTGGATGCAAAGAAAACAGAGTTGCACTTTGCAGTGGGGGATTTCATAATGATGCATTTGAATAAATCCAAACTAAAGAAAGGCCTCCCTATCCACTTGCTGATGAAAATGATAGGTCCTTGAAAAGTCTTAGAAAAGTATAGAGAGAATACTTATAAAATTGATCTACCTCAAGTATTAGCAATCTCACTAGTGTTCAATGTTCAGGACTTAGTGTCCAATACAAAGGTTCACTGCCATAGGAGACATAGATTACTAGTGATGTGGAAAATATTACAGTGGATGTGCCCTTATCAACTATTACTAGGCCACAAGAAGAAAGGGCACTAGACTCTAGAATTTAAAATAAGACCAGACATGGTTAGGACATGAAACACCTCATCAAATGACAATGTATTCCTAAAGAAGAGGCTACATGGTTTACTTAATTAAAGTTCAAGAAGTTGGGAATAGATATTCCACTATTGACTCTAGGTACAACTTATATTCTTTTTCCAGGGGGTGTATGGTGTAGGAGAACCTAGTGGTTGGTCTTGTCCAATCATCAATTTTTCATTTGTCAAAGCCTTCCAAAATCTTGTGTTTAGTTTAGATTGATTCTAGTTTAGTTGTGGTTAGTTTTGTTGTGACATATTTTAGATTGTGTCAATTGGTCCTATGGTAAAGATGTAAGCCTAAAAGGGGCAAATTGGAGAATGACACCTAGAGTTCTATAAATGGCCTATTTTCAATGCAATTGAGTTGAGAATTTTTTTTTTAATGATTGGAACACATATTTTTGGGTTAGGACATTGGAATGGTCAAATTGTAAAAGTTGTAGAGCAACTTTTGCAACTTTACGAAGTTGCTCGAGAACATTTTTTGCCAAAAGATACAAAACTGCCCAAATTTAGCTATGTGTTAGTTCAAACAGTTGCATTAGGTCATTAGGACATATTTAAGAGTCTTGGAAACTATGTATGGGGGTTGGTTACCTATTGGAACAATTTTGCAATTAATTTAAAGGAACAATTCACTGTAATTCTCTAAGTTTTGTTACAAGGAGTGTCCAATGGATTGAACTAGCTTTCTTTTCAATTTAATTAGTTTTTTCTTGTCGTTTTATATTTATTCTAGAGTATATTAGTTCATAGGTTTTGATTTGTGCATTGTATATTATTGTTATCCCTCCTCTGAGTTCACTGGACCAGTTAGGGTTGTATATAGGAAAATGGCTCCTTAGGGATTTCTGACCATGGAAAGCACTTGTACCTTTGATGAATGAAAGAGGAGCCTATGTACAATATTTTTTATTTTGTTTGGTTGCAAAAGTTGAGATGTTGAATTTTGAGATCTTGCCCGAGGCGAGCTAGTCAATAGCGCAGCTAGGAAATTTAGAGGAACAAAATGTTTTGTTTGTAGGAGAGGATTGAATTAAGTAATATAATACCTCACTGGTTTTTATGTGACTCTAACCAAGCTTGGTTCATGAGTTGGAGGCAATTTGAATATATTTGATTGAGTTTTGAACATGGTTTGCAGAAACTAGTTCATTTCTTAAGGAAATAGCTCATTTAGGGTTTAGTGTTCTACAGACACCTCTAGAGGCTAAGACCTAGAAAATATTTTAGGCTTTTGTAAAGGGTATCTGGATCATATCTTAGATTGTGGGGTTGTGTGGGATTTTTCTGAAGAAATCAAAATCCTTGATAAATAGGGATAATTGAGACCTAATTGCTTATAGTCCTGATTAGTAGGAAGAATGGGTAGTGATGGATAAATGAATCCAATAACTTGATAGAAGTTAGAATTATGAAATTAGATGGTCCAAGAACATATTCTGACTCCTGAAAATTTGGTGAATTAGTTGGAATGTTAGGAAGAGGGCTTACCTTAGTGAGTTTTATGGAAGCATAGATTGGTGACTTGATAAAATTGATAAGAGGATTTAAGGGAAGGGTTAGAAGATAAGTTTGGAATGCTCCTAGGATCCTTAGTAATTAGTGAGACCCTAGAGAATGTCCTATGTGACTTGAGTTGAACTTGGGCTAAGTTCAAAGGGGTAAACTCTCCCTATCAATACCCCTCTATCACTCCTTGATGGATGTGCACGCTTTCTATTTGAATTATTTGTATATCCTTTTGACTTCCACAAATTGTTACTTTTTCAAACAACCTCTATTTCCTATATCTATAACCACCTGGATTTGGTCTTCTCTAACTATAGACCCTATTTTCCCTAAGTGTGATCATACCCCTAATTATGTTCAGACAACTCTTCAATTGGCTGACATAATTCATTCAAATCAAATTTATTCTCCTAAGTGATCTAATCACTGAATTTTATTAAACACCTAAGCCAATCAAATCAAATCAATTAAATCAAAGAAATTCAAATCAATACATGGCTAAGGTAATTAATTTAAAAGGAATTAAATAAATCCCTATTATATCAAATCATTTGCAAACCCTATCTTCTAGCCTAAATTAATCTAATTAATTGGCTATATTCTTAATTAATTTATCTAAAGCAATAAAAAGCTTAAATAATTAATATTCCTATTTTTGAATGAATCTATTTAATATAATTCATTTCATTAATATTCCCCTAAACCCCCAACCTAACCTACCTCAACCACCTTGACCCTGGGTTCAAACCCATCCCAACCTATTCAACCCATGCTAAATCTAATCCTAATCCTAATCCCACTCTAACCCACCTTCTAATGATGTCGCATTCCTAAAAACATGATTAAGGACTCAACCCACTAGAGAAAGTCAACTTTCTCAAGCTTGACTCTAAACCCTCTCCATGCCTCTTAAGTGCTTGTACTTAATACATATGACCTCTCCATGCCTCTTAAATGCTTGCATTTAATGCATATTCCTCAAGCACATGCCTCTTCAATGCCTTTGGCATTTATTCCTCTTACACCCCATTAATGAGTTTTGGAACTCCATTAATGACCCTTGTCCCCCCTCTCTCTCCTCATTTCTTCTATAAATAGAAGGAGTTTTTGAGCACAAATAAGCCTTCATTTTTATATTAAAAATGCATTTTTATGTTGTTAGGATTTATATAGATTCATGTAACTTTTGGTTTTCATATTCATGCATTATTATAATCCTCATTTCTAGAACTAGAATGCACGTTATTTAGATATCTTTCTTATTTTTAATAGAATCTTTCATGCTAGGTTGTATATGTCACTGGAAAAGGCATAATCTGAGGGCTATTATGTTGTTTTTCACACTCCTAGTTAGAAAGCAATAGATCAATTTTAGTGGATTTCCATTCTTTTCTAACCCCTTTTTCACTAATGTAATGATCTATTGAAGTATTGTGTTAAAGGTAACAAGTGCACTATTTCACACACACATTTCTGGCGCCCACCGTGGGGCTCGATTCTAGATTTTGCCTCATTTTACTTGCATTTTCACCAATTTATCTTCCCAGTTTTTAGGTCCAGAGTCATTTCTGGTAGCAGAAGCTCGCATCTGAGATACACCCTCGCACTATAGAAATTGAGGCTCGCATCCAGGATTTCCTAGGTTGTTTCCAGTAAAAGATCGCATCTAGTTAGAAATCTGTCACATCTGGTAGCACAGGCTCACATCTGGTATATTGCATCATATCCTGTATTTCTAGGATCGTATTTGGTTGAAAGTTTTTGCGTACTTCATTGCCTAACCTCTAATAGTTTGATCACTTTGGTTTTTGTCTTTTAAAGTAGCCTAACTCATGTTTGCAGATCACTGTCAGAGACTCTCTTGGGAGTAGAACAAAGAATACTAACTTGTGGTTTTTCAGGTTGCCAAACCCCCATCTTGACTTCTCTTTTCATGCTTTTCAAACTAATTACATTTTCTAATCTTCTACTAAACTGACTAGAGGAATATGCTCTTTTCCTTTTAAGGAAAATTAGAAACTCACAAATCAATTTATGAGTTGAAAGGAATTTGGAGAGAATTGAACAAGGCAAACAAAACTAAATTTCTTTTGGATCAGTAAATGAACAACTCAAAGCACTAAATTTGTGGGATAAATGAACAAATACATCGTTTAATTCTTTTTTGGACAAAAATTGAACAACACAAAGCACTTAACATTGTGGATTAATTGAACAAGCAAAGCTTCATTGTCTAAATTCAGGATAGTAACTGAACAAGAAAATCACTTAACATTGTAGATAATTGAACAAAACAAATTTGCTTTCACGCATCCTATTTTCATTAACATAGGAATATCTAAATCAATCTCAACATAGCTTGAGGGAAAGAACCTTTGATTTGCATGTTTTGCGAGAAAATGGCATGGATTAGGAGAGTATGCTCTTCTTTTAAAGAATCAGAAATCTAGACATCCTACACTCACCAATCCTTTGTATGCTTATTTAATAGTAGAGGGCCTGTTGGTTGAGGAAAAACTATCCCGAGAACAACCCAAGTGAAGACAAGTTTTATGCCAACCCTTCCAAATCACTATAAATAGTTGCTTCCTCGTAGGCCAAAGCCTTGGAAGACGAAGCCAGTTTTGTTCTTGGAATTTTGACATCATTCCTTGAACATGCTTTGGTGTGTGTAGAGTGGAGCCGCTTGAATCTTTCTTGCGAGACTATACATATTTGAGTACTCATAGGGCTATATGCCTCAATTTTTCCTTGTGTAATTCTATGGGAGATGGTTTTGAACAGATTTCCCCATCATAAACAATGAACTTCATAGACAAACTACCCGATTCATCCCTGAAAGGGTGATAATCCTTGTGCAAGGCAAAAAGTAATTGCCTCAAGACACTCTTCATATGTGCCTTCACTTGCATTTGGAGTTGGCTAATACAACATCATGATTGGATCCATTGGGTGCTTGGTGATGGCTGTATTCTGATTAGCACTTGAGTGTGTACCTAAGTCAACAAGCAAGAATTTTCATCCTCCACCTAGAAAATAGGGCATAAGGATATGATTGTTCCCTTAAACAATGCAAATTTCCTTGATGTATCTGAAAGATCACTAACAAGATAAAATCCTTCAAAATAAGAAAAACAATTCAATCCTTGGTCTACACATGTGTTTTCACTCACCAACAGGTCTCAAAACGCAATCTGTAATCAGACAAACTTCACGCACTTCCAAGATAATTTTTTCAAAACTGACAAAATTTGATAGAGACACCATAAAATTGCATCCCAAATTTCCTAGCTTGTATTTAGTATCTTGGCTCACATCAAGTATCTTGGCTCATATCTGGTCAACACATCATCGCATCTAGGGTTCAAGCTCACATCTAGGGTTATCAGTAGCTTGTATATTGTATTTCTTGGCTCGCATCTAGGACAGTGGGCACTTGCACAATAGTTTCTCAAGAAAACTTAGTTGATTTGGGTACCCTTTTGGCTCTTTAGTCTATCCCTATTGTCTTTTTTGGTCTCCCTATTGTTGTGTCGAAACACTTTTTTAGACGTCTACCTTACATGTCCTGTCAGTTTTTCACTATCCGTCTCAATACATGTGGTCTATCCACTTTTTACAACAACTTGATTCCCATCTCACTATCAAGGAATTCTAACCCTCTAACGCTGGAATCATTTACTTCCACAAAGATACAAATTATACTTCCACCTAGACACACTCACTTGAACAATTTGAGATACTACCTGACACCATCGGGAAACTTTGTTGAAGTTGAGATACAGATACATGATTAACCTAAGACACAACAAGTACACATCTAAAGGATCGAAATTACCTCCTAAATCACCACACTTTCAAGGAGAAACATCTCGCAGTTCCCTACTTGATCTAGACTCTCCAAAAATGGATAGGTCCACTCATGGATGGAATGAGGCTTTTGACGAATATGACAATAGAAAAAACCAAAAGCACAAAGATATCAATGAAGAAGAAGAACCCACATTTGAATGTCCTCTATTTGAATTGGGTAGTGAGGAAGACATCACTGAAGAGGAATATGATAAACTCAAACAAAGAAAGAGGTTCCACAAGATAATGGAAAAGATGATTGACAAAGATAAAGAGAAATACTTTCTCCATCTAGCATCCACTGGCGTAAAGTTACCCAAGGATTTTGATGTGGAACAACTAAAAGAAAAGGAGATACCGACTCCTATATCTATTATCGCCAAACAACTTACCTTAATGCAAAAAAATCTTGCGACTCTCAAGCAAGAGAAGGCTAAACCCAAAGGGAAATACTCTATGGACTCCATTTGTCCATTTCCTTTCGACAAGAGTATCACTATGGTTCCATTCCCTCCATACATGGCACGACCAAAATATGACAAGTATACGGGAGAGACTGATCCACATGACCATGTTAGAGAATTTTGTGCTCTTAGCATATAGTACATGCATGAACCTACATACCTCATGCGGCTTTTTTCTGGAAGTCTAGGAGGCAACGCCATGGAATGGTTCTCAAAAATTACACCTAAGGTCAAAACTTTTGAGGATTTAATTCAATAGTTTATCCAACATTAATCCTATAATATCTAGCATGACATGACTATGATGGACCTATGCAACACTAAACAAAAGTCTGGAAAATCCTTTACCCACTTTCTACAAAGGTAGAGGAAAATCTTTGCACGATATTCAAGAGCTATTCCCAAATCCGAGAAAATGGAATTCTTTGTTAATAACTTGGTACCAGAATTGAACTATACATTGCAAATGCAAGACTCCCCTAGCTTCAACAAGATGATCAAGAATGCCCTCCGTATTGAAGAAGTTATGGTCAAAAAGGGGGAGATCACTCTTCAAAGTGATAAAAAATCTAACAACTCCAACTCCAAACCTAAATGGTGGAAGCAAGATAAAAATGTTGTCAATGATGGTGTAGTAGATGCATCCAATGTTGGTCCTAAACCTAAGGTGTTCAATATAAAAAACAACATGCAAGCAAGAAAAGATGGTAAGGTAAGGAACCCCATGCCCAAACCAAACAATGATAATAGCAAGGGTTGGCCATGGACTTCAAAATCTCAAAGAACATTCACTCCTTTGGGAGAACCTCTCGAGACTATTTTAAAGACACTATTAGACAACAAAGTTCTCACAATCCTAGATTCCAAACCATGGGAACCAGTGGTCAAACCAAGGTGGTGGGATGATAATTCTTACTGTGTATTTCACAAAAACAAAGGACACAAGACTAACAACTATCTTAAGATTAAACATGTTATCCAGGACCTTATCAAAGGAGGTAAGATCAAAGTGGAAGGACACACTAAAAATGAAGATAATACCACATTCAACAAACCATTCCCTAACTAAGAAAAAGGGGAAGCATCTAAAGGAAAAGTTACTGAAGTCAACTACACCTACTCCAATAATAATAACATGATCAATATGCTAGACATTAAAGCTAAATCAATTAGTGTGGTCATAATCAAAGGTATTTCTTTCCAATCGAATGCGGTGACTCAAAGCCAAGAACAAGTCATGATCAAAGGACCTAATTCTACCCCAAAACCAACATCAACGTCCAAAGTTCCTATTGTTACTATCCCTAAACTAACAGAAAAACACACTGTTACTATTCCTGCAGAAAAGTATGACTTGGTGGACCAATTACAATGAACCTCTGCTACAATTTCCATTTTTAAGTTGCTTAAAATATCCATAGTACATCGTGAAATCTTGGAACAATCCCTACATGTCACAAATGTCCCAAAGGACCTTGATATAGACAAATTCCAATTGATGGTCAATCACATTTCAATGCCACATTACCTCTCCTTTTCTGAAGAGGATGATAAATCTTTGACACATCCACATACTCAACCCCTTCATATTGAAGTCCTCATTCATAAATGTCATGTTAGATGTGTATTGATAGATGGAGGCACATGATGGAATATTTGTACCCTTGATCTAATCAGAAAATTGGGTCTCTCAGAATAGACCACTGACTCTAGAAGAAAAATCACTATCAAAGCTTATGATGAGGAAGAAAGATCCTCTAAAGGTCTTATTTTTCTACCCATCAGAGTCAGGCCGATTTAAAGGAATGTCATCTGTCAAGTTCTGGACCTAATCCTCACCTACAACATCCTGTTGGGGAGACCATGGATCCACCAAATGCAAGTTGTACCGTCTACTTACCACCAGTGTATCAAGTTCCCACATAATGGGGTGGAAGTAACAATTCTTGCGGATGCTAATTATACTTGCAACAATATCAAAGCAGGTAGTATGATTCCACATAACAAAGAAGATATGGATGAGATTTCTCTCAAGACTACCAAGGACATGGTTATGAAAAGCTTTGGGAAAACCTTAAAAATTGAAGAAACAGGTATGGGAGAATACAATATGGACATGACTCTATCATTGACATAATTACCTATATCCCCAAGATCCTATGGAAGACCCTCCTCATCATTCACACCTACTGCATCTCAAATTCTAGAAATCCACAAAGCAACTAGCATGGTTAAAAATTCCAGATCTTCTTTAGATAACACAGAAGAACAAGCATTCTTGGACTGGCTTTACAAAGGAGAACCAAAGGAAGCTGAGGTCAAACATGTAGAAATATCCCTAGAGTAGTACGACAAAGGATATGATCTCTTCAAGAAAATGGGATACAAAGGAAAAGGACCTCTAAGCGACACAAGAAGAGGACTTATTGAACCTGTGCACATGGAGTTCAAGAATACGAGAGACAAAACATGACTAGGTTTTAATGATGAATCTAAAAAACCTACTTCAAAAGATAGTCTGATCTCCAACAAAGGGAGTGATGAAAAGAAGAGATTAAACTAGAAAAATGGTCCTATGAAAGGTTATTACATGTTGGCACAGAGAATCCCAACTATCAAGGAGAGTGCTATGAACCAAGCTTTGAGGTACCACAAGACATTCACATACCTTTGTTACCACAAAATCCTATTCAAGAGGTAGGAGATACAAAAGAAGATGATCCAAAGGTACCATTGATAAAAATGGCTACTAAGAGAACACCCCAACAATAGGATTCACATCCTAACTAGGGGAAATTAGTCACAATCACACATATCCTTGATTTACCACACTTTGATCCATAGGTGGCTAATCGGGTACATCAGATAACTATTGCAAAATTCCTGAACCGGTCCGACAATGAAGTAAGTGACTCTCATGATTATGAATGGGATGAGCTATCTGCCACCATAGAGGACATTGAAATAGATGTGATCCACATGTTTGCGGCTCCATAAGAACCCAACAAATATTCTAACTCTACTCCTAACAATATTGATATTCCTGAAGCAGAGGAAGAGTTCCTTCCCCCAATCATTGATGGAGAGACTGGTGTTCTCATAAGTCTAGAAGAACTTCATAGGTGACAAGAAAGAAGCCTCCTTTTATGAATAGATGATGATGAAAGTTCTACTAGTGAGTCACTATATTTTGGTCCACATATAACTAAAAATGACCCTTTTAATGACGATCTAACTCTTATTGATCTAAACATCAAAGAACTTAACTTAATAGGACATGTCATGTTCATTAATAGTCTTGACACTAATGCGATGCTGTCCTTCCTAGAGTCTGACTCCTTGTCTTTGATAAATCCATACCTAATTGATTTGACTAATACAGATCCTACTCCTATCCTTGACTTTCCCAATAATTACGCCTTGGATTTCTATCTAAACACTTGTGAACCTTACCCTTCTGCCACCAATGCAAGGAGCGTGAACATGTCACAGGAGGATATCAAGTTTCTCAGTCAAAAATTGAAAAATAAAAAGAAAAAGAGAATTGATGGTGAAAAACATGTTGTGGCAGTATCAGATCCTAAAATAGTAAAAACAAAAGACGTATCTGATGGTGAAAACCTCTCTAAGGTGCCAAAGGATGAGATTCTTGATATCCTCCCTGAGAACTTTCAAGAAAGGTCTTCGGTTCTGATATAGCCAGTTAATTTGGGCACAACTGAAGATCCTGAAATAATACATCTAGCATAATCTTTGTCAAAAGAGGAGAGGACATAGTTCACTGAGTTCCTGAAAGAGAAGAAGATCAACTTTGCATGGTCTTATATAGATATGCTTGGACTAGATCCTGAGTTAATTATGCATCACTTGTCTATAGCTCTCAGGATCAAACCTGTGAAACAAAGACTTATAAAGATGTATCCTCATGTTGCATTTCTAGTAAAAGTGGAGCTAGAGAAATTGTTGAAAGGTGGATTCATCAGAGTCATTTCTTATGCAGGATGGAACTCCAATGTGGTCCCAGTGTCTAAGTCCGATAAATGTATCAAGATCTATATAGAATTTAGAGACATAAACAAGGCATTTCCTAAGGATGACTTTCGACTGCCTAATATTGATATGATCATCGACCTCACAATAGGCTACCAAATGTATTCATTAATGGATGGTTTCTTAGGCTATAATCAGATAAAAATTACCCCTGAGGATCAAGAGAAGACTGCATTTACATGTGCATGGGGAACCTTTTAATGGAACGTCATGCTATTTGGGTTAAAGAATGTCGACGCTACATATCAAAGAGCAATGAATACTATATTCCATGATATGATGCATAAAAATATGGAGGATTATGTGGATGACACCTTAGCCAAATCCAAAGAAAGGAGCACTCATATTGATGATTTAAGAAAGATATTAGATCGAATGGAGCAATTTCAACTCAGGCTCAATCCAAAGAAGTGTTCCTTTGGGGTCAAATCAGGAAAAATCTTAGGTTTTATTGTTTCAATGAAAGGAATTGAGGTAGATCCTGTAAATTTAAAGGCTATACTAGAGATGACTCCTCCATGCAACATTAGTCAAATAAGAACATTACAAGGGAGACTTCAATCAATAAGGAGGTTCATGTCATAACTTACCGACAAGGCACAACCCTTTACCAAATTAATACATAAAGGGGTCACTTTCAAATGGGATGAACACTATGAAGCCAACTTTAGAGAATTAAAAGAGTACACGGTTACTCCTCCTATTCTTATGGCCCCCATTCAGGTAAATCCATTACTCCTATATATTTCAGCTACAACCACCTCATTAGGAGTATTGCTCCAACAAAATGATGAAACTAAGAAAGAACAAGCCATCTACTACATCAGTAGAACACTAGTCTCCTATGAACTCAATTATAACATTATTGAAAAAGTGTGCTTAGAAGTCATCTTTATATCACAAAAATTGAGACACTACATGCTCTCACATATAGTAAGGCTCATTACTAAGATCAATCCTCTAATGTACCTTTTAAGAAAAACAACATTAACAGGACATCTGGGAAAATGGGTCCTCATTCTAAGTGAATTTAACATTGAGTATGTGGAGAGGAGGGATATTAAAGGACATGTCCTCATAGATCAATTAGCTGATTCACCACTCCAAGATGACAAACCTTTAAGGATTGAGTTCCCTAATGAGATCATTATGCATCTAACCAAGTACCTATGGAAGATGTACTTTGATGGTTATTTCACACAACAAGGCTTTGGAGAAGGTGTTCTGTTCATAACTCCTCAAGGCTACAAGATACCCAAATCTTACAAATTGATGTTTCCATGCACGGACAACATTTATGAATATGAAGCATTGGTAAATGGTCTTAAGCTTGCCATGGACTGGAAGATTGTCAAGTTACATGTGTATGGTGACTCCCATCTCATTATCAATAAAGTTAATGGACATTATCAGATGAAAGATGAGAAGTTGACACCCTACAAACAACTGGTTGATGACTTAAAGAAGTACTTTGTCTTTATCACATTCCAGCAAGTACCCAGAATGGAGAATAAGGCTACATATGCTATGCCTACATTGGCGTCCATGTTAAAATTGGAGGAACATCAATTCCGCTATGAATTCTTGGTGGAAGAACTATCCCATCCTACCTTTGATACCCCTGAATACCAAGTAATCTATGCTTTAAACACCCAGACCAATCTCGGTATGCTAATATCATTACTTACCTTACTGACCAAACTATTGCCAACAATCTATCTAGAAATGAGAAAAGAGCCTTGATTAGGACAACATTGTGTTATGTCCTCATAACTAATAACTTATATCGATGAGGTCTCGATGGTACACTTCTTAGATGTTTAGAACTCAAAGAGTCAGATCACACGTGAAAATAAGTCCATGAAGGTGTATGTGGATCACATTCAAATGACTTTTCACTAGCAAAGAAACTACTTAGAGTAGGCTATTACTGGCGTACCATGGAAAAGGATGCAATTCACTTTTCAAAAACATGTCATAAATGCCAGACACATGGAAATATCATCTATGCTTCTGCCAGAGAACTTATTCCTTTCATTACACATTGGCCATTTTAGCAATGGGACTTTGACTTGGTTGGACAAATATAACCCAATTATTCAAATGGACACAAGTTCATCATCACGACCACTGAGTATTTCATGAAGTGGGTCAAGGCTGTGCTGCTAATCAAAGCCACTGGAAAACAGGTGGCTATGTTCATTTTTAACTACATTATCTATAGATATGGGATACCCTCTTCAATTGTAACATACAATGGGGGCCAATTTAAAAACCAAGACATTGATGACCTTTGCGAACAATTCCACATTACTCAACACTGCTCCTCAATCTATTACCCTCAAGGTAATTGATAGGCTGAGGCATCTAAAAAAAATATTCTCAATATCCTACACAGAACTGTGAGTAAGTCTGGCAGAGACTAGCATTTACAAATAAATTTGGCACTTTGGGCCTACAGAACAAGCATCAGAACACCAACTGGAGCCATGCCATTTTCCCTAGTCTATGGCATTGAGGAAGTACTACCTATTGAGGTTGAAATCCCATCTTTGCGGATATATTTATAAGGTCTTGTTGCTGATGAACAATACTGCATCGATAGGGTGAATTCGTTAGACCTACTTGATGAGTGTAGGAAATAGGCATTCGATCATCTGAAGGTGTACCAAGCACACATGTCAAAGGGGTACAATAAAAAGGTTAAACCGTGCCAATTTAAAGTGGGGGATCTTGTCCTCAAGGAGAATCCTAAGAACCAACATAACAAAGAGAAGAAAGGAAAGTTTGAACCTAACTGATTGGTACCTTATGTTATCACTGCTACTTTTGGGACTGGAGCTTATCAATTAGCTACACCTGAGGGAGACATTCTTCTAGATCCTATCAATACTCTACATTTGAAGCGGTTCTACTCTTAATGTTTGGATAGCAGAGCCTGTACAGTAAATAGTTCTCAGAAAATACCAAAAACATTCAAAAAATTGATCCTGAAGAAAATCCAAAAATAGTGGAAAAAGTCCTGAAGAAAGGTATCCTTGGTGAAAACCTGGCAAACATGTGCCTTGATACTACAAAAACGTTCAAAAAAGAAAAAAAAGAAAAAAAAAATTGAAAAAAAAAGTGCCTTGATGACAACCTACTAAAACAGGCATTATGGTAGCAAAAAGAATAAACAGTTTTTCCAAGTGGTGAAAACCTAGCAATCAGGTGTCACTTTTGTTCTACGCTCCATCTATCAATGCACTACTGAAACTAAAACTTCACGATTGCACCTGTGCTAAGAGTTGACTTTCTTTCCTTACGAGAATCTTATCCTCACTTGGGATTTGTCTTCATTTCTATCTTAGAATCAAGTCATTCTACACTAAGGGCATCTTTTGCTAGCATGATAGGTAGCATTTTCTAGGTCTTCATAGTATTTTTTGTCTTGTGAGACAATGATACTCGATACTTGCACCAAACTATCACTTTCACAAAATAAGAATGGCACAAACATTGCACTAAACATGAACGGTGTTCCTAAGACCTACATTGTATTGCAAACAGGAAGAAAGTTATACACAGACATGGAACACATATTGCTTAAAATCCACATTTTTATTGATGAATCTCTACTGCGCTTGAAAAATGAATCAATAGTATTTCTCAATACTACCTAAACATAGTTTGATCTTGGTTTGATTATGACTCTTTTATGTACTGATGATGTTTTAACTAGGGGCATTTAAGCAATTATAAGTTTTCTTTGATTGATTCACAATTGATAGTTGTTATGTCTTCTAAGTTACTCCATGACATCTATGCAAAGACAAAGAGTCACAAGGATAGGGGGAATAATGTTTTCTTGTTTTTTTGCATATGGTGATTGTTCCAAATGATCCTATAAATTTCACCTAACTTGGATGTTTATGGTAAGAGCTGGAAACATGAGTGGATAACCACATATATCTCGATCTTTGTTATGTGTAAACTACGGTGAGGTTGGAACAATTTCCTTGTCTATTTTATAAATTATATTCTCACTAAGGTATACGAAGCATAATGTACCCAAGGATATGAATTTTCAAAGTCATTGTAGGTCCAATGTCTTGCCTTACACATAATTTTTTATAATAAAGGAAAGGTGACTATTTTGTTATCCTAGCTTCTATGCCTTGATGCCTAAGTCTATTTCTGACATTTCAAAAAAAACATAGTATTCATACTTTCATGATATCAGTGAGCATTAGTGACAGTTGTTCTATCAAGTGGTATCCAATCTAAGAAATGCCCAATGATGATAAAAATGTCAAAAATCTGCCAATCAGTGACAAGTCCTAAGAGTATGCATATAGATGAATTTAGAGATTGCATGATGCATTTGTGAAAGAAGTAAAAGGGTATGTATCATGATATGCCAAAAAGTGGCGATGTGAAAAAGAAGTCTTGATTGGTAGACTAATTGAAAAATAACTATAACTTTCAAATGGTATATCCTTTTTTAAATCTAAAACATGTGTCACATTCTATTCTTCACCTACTACAATAAAAAAACAAAAAAAATTCAATTTGATGAAGTTTAGACTAAGTTAAGGTGGTCAGAAATGAGAGTTTTTATATTCTTGAAAATTTTTAGAAGAAAAATCATAATTAATTATTTACTTGGAAACAAATTACAAAAAAATATGCATCACATTCGGACATTAATATACTACTTATATCTAGAATCTAGTAAACACATATTATCATTTGATTGTGTTTAAGGTGGTCAGACATATGCCTACTTCTTATATTTTTAGTCTTGATTGATAGATTGATTGAAAAGTAACTATAACTTTCAAATGGTATAACATTTTTGAAATAAAAAATATGAGTCACATTCTATGCTTTTCCTACTACAATTAAAAACTAAAAAAAATCAATTTGATGAATTTTAGATTAAGTTAAGGTGGTCAGACATGAAATTTTTTATATTTTGGAAAAGTTGTAGTAGAAAAATCATAATTAATTATTTACTTGGAAAAAAAATTTAAAAAAATATGTGTCACATCCAAACATGAGTCTACTACTTATATCTAGAATCTTGTAAAAAAATATTATCATTTGATTGTGTTTAAGGTTGTCAGACATACACCTTCTTCTTATCTTTTTCCTGAAATTTTCATACTACTGCATTGAAATTTGAAATTTCAACATATAGAATTTTTTTTTAAAGAAGCGATAATAGCTTAGAAACTAGATTCAATTTTCTACAGATTCTCTTCTTACACATTTTTGATATAAGATTGATAACTTGTCCAAATTTTTATGTCAACTTTCCTAACCCTGATTTTTTGAACTTCATTGCCACTTAAGGACTAGTTTGGCATACCATGATCCTGCACATACCCAAAAGCATAAGGAATTTGAGCTCAAAAATTATTTCTATCTTCTTCTAAATCCAAGTTAATTACATCCATTTACTATTACCAATATCTATATCATTGCACATCCATAGCATACATTTTGCATACATAAAATGAGACAGAAGGAAAATACAACAAAAATAAAGCATTTATGCATTGCATTTTATTTCTACATCCTAAGTGCATCCATACATTTTATTTGCATAGGAAAAACTCAAAAAAATCCATTTGCATATTCACATAGTATCATTTGAAACATATTTATATCAGTGATAAATCCAAACGCATAAATGATGTCATCATCTAAATCTAAACTCATCATAAGACCAAGATAAAATTACATGTGCAAAAAAATCTATCGAAGCAAAATGGAGCTCATGAATCATGTCAGAATAAGAAACAACTACATCAAATATATATCTCAAAACATCATGATACAAAGATCAACCACATGGCACAAGTCTACACAAAGAGTATTAGAGGGTTAGAAAGAATCATATATGTGTGTGTGTGTGTGTGTGTGTGTGTGTTTCATCATACAAAAGAAAGATCTTTGAAGGATCTAGATATACAATATACATGTGTGACAAAATACAAAATCAACTTTGGCTTCCTCCCTCTCCCTGATCTGGAGGAGGAGGAGGAGGTGGTATAAATGGCGGTGGAGGAGGCATAGCTCCCTCAGACTGTTGGGCAACCCATGAATAAGAAAGTGCTCTCTGGCCCTCTAGAACTACAGTATGGTATAAAGAAAAGTAATAGGTTGCTCTTTGTCCCTGGTGGCTAGCTATCCAAGCCTGTGCATCTCTCTCTGCTCTAAGCATGTCACCCTGTCTTTCTCTCTCTACCTTGAGACGCTCCAAATGTGCATCCCTATTTGTCAATAGAGCCTCTAAATTGGTGATGCATGCTCTCAACTGCTCTCTCTCCCGCTCACACTGGGATAGTGGGTCCCCATCTCTGCTAGAACCCCTGCCAGAATCCTATCCTAAAGCTCTATCCTGTGACCTGTCAGGCTGCCTGTACTACTACTACCTCTACTGTCTTTGCTGCTCTCCTGTCAATGAAGGACCGAGATCTATCTAGGGAGCTAAAAATCTAAATCGGGTGCACTGACCCTCTCCATTACCACTAGCCACATCTATAGTGCCACCCACAGCTCCACCTCCCCTATCATCTCTGCCCTCATCACCATCAGCTGGAGGAGGACGTCTCCCATCTCTACCTCCATCTCTATTTTTGTCCCTCCCTCCATGTCTACCGACACCCCTATCTCTTTGTTCTCCTCCTCTCCCCCTGGTAGGGAAGTCATCCAGATCATAATCTATAGGATCCTTTATATGAGGAAAAGCCTCCTCTAACACTTTGAATCAAGGAAATGGATACTGAAGCATCTCTATAGTATACCCATCAGAACAACCTCCATCTACCACATCACGACGAAGATCCCAATCTACTCTGACCATGTCTTTGATCTCCTGATGGGCAGTCTCATAACTAAGATGGGAACCCCACAATGGTGCCTCATCATGGATGGGATCATATACAGTCACGTCCTAGGTCTGACCCTATCGCCGAACGAACTGTCTCAAGACTCGGGTATGAAAAAACTACTCTACAATGTATTGGGTCCTCCCGATCAGGTACCTACTCTAAAACAAAAATGGAACATGTCTAGCATTTGAGGTCCACTCCTCACAATCTAAGTATGGCCACCATACTACCTCTATCATATCATCAAAAAGTCTTCGCCAGTACTCTACCTTGCCTAGATGGTCCTATTGAATGAGGCTTGCATACATATATACATATGGATACTTAGGTGCCCGCTTCCTGTCTACTATGGGTCGTGTCACTAGGATGCCTATAGTCATGCTCTGAGTATAATGTTAGACAATCTCATGCATCTCTTGGTACATATGAGTTAGAATACAGTTGCCCCACACAAATCTCTGTCTCGAGACAACCATCTGCTCTAACATATCTACCCATCTGACGAGGAACCTGTGCTATCCTCTGTCTGGCATCAGGATGCCACCAATCAAGCCTGCTAAATATATAGATAATCGATCATAATGATCACACATGTAATCCCAAGAAAGGTATCTACGATTGATGGTATCATCCCAGAAATACCGACGAGCTACACTAATTGCCACGGGAGAAGTTGACTCAAAACCCACCTCGTGGCCAATAATGGGAACGTGCAATATGCGCCATACATCCTCAGGAGTAGTTGTCATCTCCCCGGTCGGGAGATGGAAGGTGTTGTGCTCTATGTGCCATCTCTCAAAAAGAGCAGTCAACAACCCCTGATTTACCCCTATATCAAGTAAACCAATCAACGATCATAATCCATAATGGACTACTATCTCCTACTCATCATCTGACAAAAGTCTACCCAAAGCAAGCACACATCCTGGATATGTGCCTTGAAATGAAACTACCTCAAAATTGACCTATTTTTGGCAAAATAACAGATAAATCAATGTTCTATCTATGACAAAAATGCAGAAACGTCATCAGCTAAGTGATTCAAGGTCTGCAGAGAAAAGACAGTTCACAATTTGCACAAATTCTAAAGTTTAAACACCAGATGCGGTCCTGGATATATAAGGTATGATATTTTTCTAGATGTGATACTGGAAAAATAGGATATAATTAAAAATATGGTGTGCGATCTTAGAAATCCTAGATGCGACCCAAGACAAGGGGTACGATCCTAAATAGACAAGCTACAAGATAACTGCATTTCTTATTCTAAACTAAGCTAAAAATAGAATAACGGGATATGATCTAGAAAATCCTGGGTGTGACACCAAAATTCAAAAAAATAGGATACGATTTGGGAAATACCAGATTACGACGCGGGTTTGACAGGGTGCGATCTGGAATCCTAGATGTGACCCAAAATTGAAAGGGCTCTACAAGCCACAAAAATGCATAAAATTTGAAATTGCAAAATTCACGAGGTATTTTTATGAGTACTTACTGAAGGTGCATACTTGGCCAGGTGCTAATATCGATGGCTGAGCTCAAAATGATGCTTCCTTATAGGGATCACCATCTTCTCTATAGAGCTCTTAGATTTACTATGAATAAAAGTGGAAATGAATAGTAAAAATGTAATTTTTGAGATATATATTGGCCTTTTGAGCTATTTAGGGGTTCTGAAACTCCTCCTAGGCAACTTAAACTCATTTTTTCCCTTTCTAATTAATCAGGAATGAGATCAAAGTGATAAGTTTTGACCAGAAATTTAACAAAGCCCACACAGCAAGACTTATCATTACGCCGGCTGTACAAGGGTCATGTCCGCTGTCAAATCCTTGGTCTGTGACACGCAAAATGAGAAAAGCAAAGGAGATACCTAAAAGAAAAGTCTGGACATTCAAACTAGATTTAAGCAGGATGCTATTGAAGAAAATTCACAAGCTTGCCTTTCCACACAAATAGAAAAGGTGCATCAAATCACTTTCCATGGCACACACTTTTTACGATAGGTCTTGAAAATGCAGAAATGCTTCATTTGTTCCAAACATCTGTCAAATTGCACATTTCATCATAAATCTTGGTCTGACATCATTTTATCAGTCTCATCACTCACATTTTCACGTGATTAACTTGGTTCTCGTGTGTTTATTCTTAAACACACCTTATTTCTTCACTTCTTCTACTCCATTCTTTTTGACCTACCCGTTCCTGTAAGTGATACGTTCTTTCAAGAGAGGGATTTCATTCCTTTCCTTCAATTCCGTTCTTGAGGGGGGCATGATCACACTATCATCAATCAAATTATTGCTCAAAATAGCATTAAAAATGACTTTGTTATCAAACAACTAGGGGCATGATAGTTTCCTTGACTAAGTCAGAACTGTTGGATAGAAAGCTTTAATTCTCATAAGCTAGATATCTTGTGTTTCCTCATTTTAAAATATTCTTACTAAGCTCCTGGCAGCTTCATACTGACATTTGGACGACAACCAAGTTCAGAATTGGTATCTTTAAGATCTTTTATTGACCTTTGGATGACAACCAAGCTCAAAGTCAATTCTACCAGTTTAGTTCGATCAAGTGCGAGACTGATCACATCAGGTATTTTGTTTGATCATGAGCAAAGTTCTCAATCTTTCTGAAGTCAAAATCAAAAAACTTTCTTTGAATCAATGCGCTGCTCACACATCAATTCAAAGAGGGGAAAATGTAACCACCTTGATTTGGTCTGCTCTAACTATAGACCCTATTTCCCTAAGTGTGATCATACCCCCAATTATGTTCAGACAACTCTTCAATCGACTAACATAATTCATTCAAATCAAATTTAATCTCCTAAGTGATCTAATCACCAAATTTTATTAATCACCTAAGCCAATCAAATCAAATCAATTCAAAGCAATACATGGCTAAGGTAATTAATTTAAAAGGAATTAAATAAATCCCTATTATATCAAATCACTTGCAAACCCTATCTTCTAGCCTAAATTAATCTAATTAATTGGCTATAGTCTTAATTAATTATCTAAAGAAATAAAAATCTTAAATAATTAATATTCATATTTTTGAATGAATATATTTAATATAATTCATTTCATTAATATTCCCCTAAACCCCCAACCTAACCTACCTCAACCACCTTGACCCTGGGCTCAAACCCATCCCAACCTATTCACCCCATGCTAAATCTAATCCTAATCCCACTCTAACCCACCTCCTAATGATGTCACATTCCTAAAAATGTGATTAAGGACTCAACCCACTTGAGAAAGTCAACTTTCTCAAGCTTGACTTTAAACCCTCTCTATGCCTCTTAAGTGCTTGCACTTAATGCATATGACCTCTCTATGCCTCTTAAATGCTTGCATTTAATGCATATTTCTCAAGCCCATGCCTCTTCAATGCCTTTGGCATTTATTCCTCTTACGCATTTATTCCTCTTACACCCCATTAGTGACTTTTACAACTCTATTAATGACCCTTGTCCCCCCTCTCTCTCCTCATTTCTTCTATAAATAGGAGTTTTTGAGCACAAATAAGCCTTCATTTTTAGATTGAAAATGCATTGTTATGTTGTTAGGATTTATATAGATTATGTAACATTTGGTTTTCATATTCATGCATTATTATAATCCTCATTTCTAGAACTAGAATGCATGTTATTTAGATATCTTTCTTATTTTTAATAGAATCTTTCATGCTAGGTTGTATATGTCACTAGAAAAGGCATAATCCGAGGGCTATTTTTTTTTTTTCACACTCCTCCTAGTTAGAAAGCAATAGATTGATTTTAGTGGATTCCATGCTTTTCTAGCCCCTTTTTCACTAACGTAATGATCTATTGAAGTGTTTCATCGTAGGTAACAGGTGCACTATTTCACACACACAGTACCGTCAGTTGCGTTTAGATCCTAGTAATATTTTCAAAAAATTGAGCTCTTCATTATACTTTTTTGCTCAATTTATTAAGGGGGGACCATAATACCTAGTCGGTATCGCGATCTCACTACGACATATCACAACATATTTTTTTTATCAATTAGTCTTTGAAACAATTTCTGACAACACATTGTCTCAAAGGTCACAATGTAGATAGCTAAAGTTATCCCATGATGTGTGCATGATGAAAATACTAATTTTCACCTTAATTAATTAAATAATCTTAATTATTTAATTGATTTGTGTCATTCTCCTAAATTAATATTCAAATTCATCTTTTCTCTCTAAAATCAATAATTGAATGATTTTAATTAATTATTTAATTACTCAACGTCCACTTCATTAATCATCAATTCTTTTAGTAAATTCATCTAATAATTATTCTAAATATTAGTTAAATACTTTTATAATTTAATTAATATATTTTCTAATTTTAGTTGGATAATTCTTATTATTTAATTAAACTAACATTCCTCATTTATGTCATCATGATTAAATGATTATTTCAATTATTTAATTTACTAAGTCTTCTATAATTGAATAAAATAATTATTTTATTTTATTATTCCACTTCCACTATGTCAACTCAATCTTCTAAAAATAAAAAAATTATTTAATTTAATTATTCAATCATGCATAATTAAATAATTATTTAATTACAATTATTCTTCTACTTCCACCTCTAAAGACTAATACTAACTTTTGGTCTAAATAACCCATCTATTTCTTTCACATGTCCAATCACTTTTCCTAACTGATCAATCTAATTAGTTATCAATTAACTCAAATTGGTTAACTCTTGATTAGTCTCACTTAAATTGACAATCAATTGGTCTTCTAATCAATCAATTTTGTCATGCAATCGATTAAGTTAGTTAACCCTCAATTAGTCTGAGGTATCAATGCAATCATGTCAGTTCTAAGTGAGTCTTAACTATTCATATCAATCACTCAGAACTATATTGAAATCCTAGAAATCTATATAATAGAAGGGGATTCCTCATTATTCACAACCACGATTTTTGAATTCTCATGCTATCATAATTGGAGCAAATTTAAGAGCTCACAATTGCAAAGATAAGGAGAAAATATAAGGAAGACTTCATTGGTTTGACGCTTGTTTATGATTGATTTATTTATTGCATGCATTGAATTATGTCATTCTTTCTTGAATAGGAGTAGATTTTTTGCAATAATCTAGACCTTGTGGTTGGATCTAATCTCTTATTGCAAGTATACAGCTAACTTCATACTTTATCCCTATTACACAATGATTTTCCATAGATCGCATCCTTTCCAGATTGCAGGATCTAAGTGATTAAGTAAAGCCCAAGGTTCAAGGGCTAAGTAGGAAGGGTCTTCATGCCAATGTGCAACTTCTAATAAATTTCAAATTCACTTAGTGTACGAGCTATGTATAATGCTTACACATGAAAAATAATTTTTAATTTTTAATTACATCTTTTTTAATGGTTCTAGCATTGTGTCTTAATAGAGAAGAGCTCATCACCAAGATTTTGGCACCATCTTGCAAGCTAGAATGACAAAGGCAACAACAATGGGCCTAAAAATTCATAAAATTTTAGAGTATTAAAACATTGTATGCATAGTTGAGCCGATAAGTAGAATGTGAATTTTTTTGTAAAGTGTTGTTGTTGAGGGGAGGTTTATTTATCACCATTATACAAAAACATAGTTACAAATACTTGCATAGTTTATAAAAGTTTTTCAATTTATAAAATATTATTACTATAACAATTATTTCACTATTCAATGGCATGACATCAAGCATTATACTTGAAAATCTTGATGTCCATATCGAAGTCTAAATTTTGATAATTCGTATAAAGAAATAAATGAATTCTCAATTAAGACAAAATTAAATGCAAAACAAAAATCAACCAATAAAAAATCAATCTTATTTATCCTTAAAAAAAATCAAAATTGTCTTAATTTTGAAAGTCTACTATCTTGATTGACATATTTATGTCAATTGCGATTAAATTCTGTTTGTCCCTGATTTGTTGTTGATAATTGTCTGACTTAGAACATGTGGGTTTGTAACTTTCAATCATCTAAAATGAATAGTGGAATTAAATTTTTTGTACACTAAATATTCGGTTGATTAATTGGAACGCCTCATTATCGTGAAATAGACAATGTTAGATGTGGCAAATGAGAAAAAGGAAGTGAAATAGAGAATTTTAGATGTGGCAAATGAGAAAAAGGGAGTGAAATAGAGAATGTTAAGGAAGTCAAGGAAGCTGTTGAACTGTCAAATGGCGAGAGAAAGGCAACCATATCCAGAAGATGTGGCTCAGAATAAAGGAGAAACAAAAGATATTTTCTTTGTGAACTTCTCGGTATGGAATGCCGTCATTATTACGAGTTAGTGAAGGACGTTACTCTCAACATTCGAAGAAGATCAAGAACTATTCCAACGTCACAAATGTTTCAGGAGTTTCAAAGGAGGAGACAGTTTGTACACGAGGAACTTTAGATGGATAAAGTTGAAGAATGTTTAGGATACGTGCGCGTTGGTTATATGTCAACTGTCAATGAAACAATATTTTTGAGAACGATTGTTGCTTGGAGTTTAGGGTTTCCTTGGCTTACAGGTTTGCTTAGGCTTCGATTGAAAAAGACTGGAGACAAACAGGTCATGAAGCGGCGAAATGGAGGAATGTTGTAGAGAAGCAGCAATGAAAGAAAGTCACACGAGACAAGGAATTGAGTAATAACTTGCGTATAAGTTTAGAACATTAAAAAGGTTTCAAACGAATGCATGGATTTAAAATGACAATTTGTGGAATCCTTGAGGAGAATATGAAGAAATGAAGTCATGTCCACGTGAGGTGGATGGTGTTGTTTCTCATGAAATCAATATTTGAATTGCAACTAAAGGCTATGTCTTGGGTTGCTCACCAAGCAGTTCTATTTCAGCTAACGTTAAACATTATACATTAAGGAAAAAATTAAGCTTAGTAAAAGTAAGTCAACTTTGACTATTTAACACTTTTTGTCTAAGAATCAGTCATTAGTGTGCGAAGTTTATAGCCAAGGCTCTATTTTTTCCGTCGAATTTCCACTTACATGGGCAAATCTTTCCTTTTTCAGTATTTTAGAAAGCTATTGATTGCTCTCGTACTCATGCATTTAAACAAATGCAACAGGAAAGTGGTTGGGAACAAGAAATTTCCTTAGCCCATCTTGACTTATTGCTTGAGATAGAGACTCGACACCTTGACTTGTTCCTAGAAAATGCTTGTTAAGATCTTGAAGTTATACAAGCTCTTACTACTAACACACAAATTATCACCTCTACACTGGTACTATATTTCTAATGGCAAAACCCCATATTATTCATGTTACAAGAGTGCTCATTACAAATTCAACAATCACAACTACATTATTGAATTGGTGTCGACAAGAAGGTAGTCCTCCAAAAATTTCTTCACCCTACCTGCTCTACTCACATGAGAAAAAGTGATCAAGCTTGTGATTTAGTTGTATGCAAAGCCATATGTGGACAATCCATGTGTCTTCCCACTTTTGATCCATATGCAATAATGGTGAGTCAAATTGGTGAACACATTCATGATTATGGTTTTCAAGTAGCTTCTTTTGACTTTTTTATCTGTTAGATAATTATTTTATATTTTAAGATGTCTTCTATTGTACAAAGACCAATTTTATAATAATAATACTTGGTAGTCTATTAACATTCATAATTTATGAGGTGTCATTCAAGGAATATCTCATAGATCTACATTGTCAAATGATTCTTTAAATCATGATTGATAATTAAATATTTATTTAAAATCCTCTTCTCAAATAATATCATGTTTTTATTTGAGGTAGTTCTACTACGACACCTTTCTAGTATCACAAATATAGCATCTACCCTACTTATAATTAAAATATCTTTTTGAAGCTTAGGTATGTTCACCTAGATACCTATAATGATGTCATTTGAGGTATCTCTACAACTACAAAAATGTGCCTTAAAAATAACCTAAAATTACTTCTCATCAAGGTATTCCTATCGAATACCTCATTGACTTCTATATTCTTGGAGCTTTGGTACAGCCACGTAGATATTTACATGATATTATTTGAGGTGTATCTTCAATTGAAAATAGGTTCCTAGGAATTAACCTAAAACAATGTGTCGTCAAGGTATTTTTTGTCAACTTATTAAAAAAAATTAAGAAATCATTCATATTTATTACTCAACCATATGTGAATGTAGAAATAATTTATCATTCAATGTTATGCATTATTTATTTAATATTAATGTTAAAAACATCACTATTTTGATAGTTTGAAGATGTAGGTGTTTAGATGTGAAGACGAAAATGAGCAAGTATAGGACCAAGACCATCTTTCAGCTACCCATTAGAATTTAATGTCACCAAGGTGGATATGATTGGCTAGCTCTTTGTCAAAGAGATTCAATCAATGTCATGCTCTTAGGGATTCTATTCCTTTATTAGACTTAAAGGTTTCCTTAATGATTCAAAGGGTTGCACGATTGAGATCTAGCCATAGACAAATACTGTTATTTGATACAGAAAACAAAAAATACAAAACATGTACAAAAATGGAAAGAGGGTTCCATGGTCCACCTATATCTAAAAGTTGGGCTAAAATCAAAAGGTCACTATTAGTCAAGGTAGCCTTGTCTATATTTTTCTATCTTTTATCTCTATCATGACCTATAACTGAACCTACAAAATAGAAGAAGTATGTGTAGTTGTAAACCTGTATAGGGGTTTTCCTTAGTCAACCCCCTATTTTGATGATCTTTGCCTCCATGAATAGCCAATATTAAAAGTGGAATAATGTGTGTGTTCTTCAATCTTAAGTGTGTCTAAGATTGCTATGAGATAAAGTTCAAAAATTTAAAGTAGGGTCCTACTTAAGTGTGTTAGAGAAAAATCCTAAATGATATGAATGAAAATAACTCAAGGATGCATGAATCACATAACTAAAAATGAGAAAACTCTTATTAGAAGCTTAATTCCAAAAATATGAGGATAACATAAAATCGTACCCAACCCTTCGGGAGAGGTACAAGATAATCAACATTCAGTAGTTCTATATAATGCTCCAATGTCTTCTAAAACTTCCACGGTGATTAATGAATGTTGATTGAAGACATAATGCATGTTGATCTTCACTTCATTCAAGGATTTGCAATGCTTTTTATCTTATTCGTAGTAAATCGCAAATGAGGAAGGTTATTTTCTTATATATGTGATTCTAGAATTGAATTGATAAAATTCACTCTTATAATTATGATATGTGTGCATTTCCTAGGATAGTTACCTAAAGGGAAAGACCAGTTACATAATATCCTCTTAAAATTTAGGCCAAAAAATATCAGTCAATGTCGCTTAGGGCAATGTTTACAAGATTAAATTAGCCTATATTTATAGGGATGTGAGATAATAGGGTCTATATGCTCAAAATAAATTTTTATGGAATGATATAATTTTTTCAAGTGTGAGAAATGTGTCTTGATATTTTAAATGGGACAGGATTGATGAACTACAATTGATTATATGTTTAAAGTCATTTGTTGATATTCAACCGAGTTGTAGAAGTGATGATAAACATTATCAGTTAATGTATTATCATTGATGTCAACTTATTTGAGTATTATTATGGTGGAAAACATCTATTATGTATTGAATATTTGGAAAAAATAATGTTTATGTGTTCGGAAAAATGAAGAGTTTTGTATACACCGAGTAGCAGTGTATACCAAGTGTCAGTGTTAATCGAGCAAGGGATTGTCGACACAAATATTGATTAAGAAATTAATTCAAACCAAGGACAACTAAAATGTGGAGCCGACAATTAATAATTTTGAGGTAAAAGATAAAGTTTGTTATTTGATCAAACAATTATTAAAATTCAAGGAAGATCGAACGACAAAGATTGAAACATGTTTTTAACGCAACTATCAAGGAAGGATCAAGCAGGAAAATGGACGATGGAGATTAAGTGGAAAGATTTGAAGGATGAAAATTTAATGATACATGATGTCTATATAAGAGACAAGAGATTCATTTGTGAATGACAGACATGCACACAGACGCTGAAGCATACATGCAAAATTGATGCATGACTGATCAAACTAGTTAAAGATAGAACCGAGTATTTTTGCAGACATCACTAAGAAAAAAGAGGAAAGAGGATTACCGAGAAGAAAAAGAATGATATGAACTGAAGTGAACAAATTGATCAGAGGTATTATGTACATAGAATAGATCTGAATATTTGGAAATCAGAGTTGTATTTGAATCAGATCATTACTGTATCAGTTAAAACATTGTTACAAATAAATCTCTTAACCGAGTGGGATAGTGAATACTTATTAGAACATTCAAAGAATGTTAATTTTTTCATGTTGACCCCATAGTGAATACATGGTCAAGTGAGAAATAGTAGTTTTAAATCCTCTAACAAGGTCACATTTAACAATGTGCATTGTAACCTTTAAGAGGGTTGGCTCTTCACTGAGCTCACTTCAGAAGAGTGAAAATATTTTGGGTTACCGGTCCCAAGTGGTTTTTCCCTTAGCAGGGTTTTGGTGCAGGAGCACCTTCTACATAAACTAAGCATCAGGAGGACACAACAAGAATGTAAGGATCATCAACACGGTCCTAATAGCACATAGGTTGTTTATGAATACAGAGTTTCCCTTAGAATCCAACTGTGAGACTCCAGTACCAAGATTAGGCAGTATAAGCCCTTGGTCAACTGAGGGTCAAAGGATTGGAAAAACTCTTAGGTTTTAGTTTTTTGTCTTTATTTCATGTTTTTAGACCATTATGATCCATTTTGGATCACTTTTGGTCATTTACACTTCATTTTGCAACATTTTGCAAAAGTTGTCAAAGTTGTCAAAATGCAACTTGACAACTTTGCATAATCATTGTAACTAAGCCCCCCAATGACTAATTAGTTTGAAAAGTGGTTGTAAAACATTGGGGAGGCCTTCTTATGACCTTACAGGTGGGTAGAAGGCATCATGATGTATTTTGGCATTTTGAATCAATAAAGATCACTCATTTTCCTGTAATTTTGACTATTTTTTGGATTGTACGGATTTGTACGGAATGATGGAGATCTGAAACCAATTGGAGAAGAAATCTTGGACAAATACCTTTCAGATGCCTTTTTTTTGAGGTTCTAATTCATTTTGAGTCAAAATTTATTGTAGATTTACTGCTACAGCCTGTGGTTTTGCCTCCAATCAAAGGTTTCGAGACAAATTTGTTCATATCTGAAGATTCCACCATGGGAAATTAAAACCCTTTGGTGGAATCCTTGTAATAATGATTATTTTTGATATTATTTTGGTTTGGTACAAAAATATGCAGGTTGGAGGGAGAAACGTGATGCCCTAGGGGCACATCTCCATGTGTGACCCCCAGTTTTGTGAGGACAGCAGTAATTTGACTGCCTTAAACTTTGAGCCCAGGCACAAAAATATGGATTTAATAATTTTTTACCATTACCCATCAAATACAAGTGGTTTGGAGGCTCTATGATAAGTTTAAAGGGTACTTCCTTTGTTACATTGGCCTAATTGTGGCTTTTTGCAAAACAGACTTTGTAGTAGTTTGGCAGATTCTTCAAACACCCAGACCTCTGAACTTTGGGAATGTACAAAGGGTCCAAAGGGGGTAATAGAAACCTCATTTTTCTGGTTCCTTCATTTTTTTCAAAGCATTGGGCATCCAAAACCTCACAACTAGGGCTAGTAGCAGCTTTTGGCCTTTACAAAGCAACTATTGGAAGATCAAGTTGCAGAACTATAAAACCTATTAGAACATGTGCTATTGGACGCAAATAGTCAGAATCCATGCATAATTTCATTAATTCACACCATTTCTTCAATTTGTCTCATTATTTACCAAAAATTGCCCTTTAGGTGTTTTAGGAGCAACCAGGGATTGGTTGTCTTCTTGAGTTTGGAGTCTTAGTGATTGAGACCCTTTTCATTTGGTGGTCAGATTGACTTGTAGGAAACCTTAATCAT
>MU226953.1:346548-358576 GCA_018584345.1 Thuja plicata
TCACACCTTTCAGAGGTATAATTGATGAAGACACATAGGGAAATGCAGATTATGATGCTGAAGAATATGTTACCAACCTTCCTCCAAGCAAACAGGTGCAACTTGAGAGCATATTGGCCACCAAATTTTTCAAGCAAACTATAAAGAGGAAGTACTTTCAGTACCTTGTCAAATGGAAAGGTCTTCCTGAGATAGATGCTACTTGGATGACTGAGGATTAGATTAAGAGTCATGGTTCAACAATTGAACAGTTAACCCAAAATAGGGACTTGGGTTTTTCTTCTCCTGGGGAGTATGGTGCAGGAGCACCTTCTACATCAACTGAGCATCAGGAGGACACACAAAGCATGTAAGGATCATCAACAAGGTCCTAATATCACATAGGTTGTTTAGGAATAAAGAGTTTCCCTTAGAATCCAACTGTGAGACTCCAGTACCAAGATTAGGCAGTATAAGCCCTTGGTCAACTGAGGGTCAAAGGATTGGAAAAAATCTTAGGTTTTTTTTTTTGTCTTTATTTCATGTTTTTAGACCATTATGATCCATTTTGGATCACTTTTGGTCATTTACACTTCATTTTGCAACATTTTGCAAAAGTTGTCAAAGTTGTCAAAATGCAACTTGACAACTTTGCATAATCATTGTAACTAAGCCCCCCAATGACTAATTAGTTTGAAAAGTCATTGTAAAACGTTTGGGGAGGCCTTCTTAGGACCTTACAGGTGGGTAGAAGGCATCATGATGTATTTTGGCATTTTGAATCAATAAAGATCACTCATTTTCCTGTAATTTTGACTATTTTTTGGATTGTACAGATTTGTACAGAATGCTGGAGATCTAAAACCAATTGGAGAATAAATCTTGGAAAAATACCTTTCAGATTCCTTTGGTTTGAGGTTCTAATTCATTGTGAGTCAAAAATTATTGCAGATTTACTGCTACAGCCTGTGGTTTTGCCTCCAATCAAAGGTTTCGAGACAAATTTGTTCATATCTAAAGATTCCACCATGGGAAATTAAAACCCTTTGCTGGAATCCTTGTAATAATTATTCTCTTTGATATTATTTTTGTTTGGTACAAAAAGATGCAGGTTGGAGGGAGAAACGTGATGCCCTAGGGGCACATCTCCATGTGTGACCCCCAGTTTTGTGAGGACAACAGTAATTTGACTGCCTTAAACTTTGAGCCCAGGCACAAAAATATGAATTTAATCATTTTTGACCATTCCCCATCAAATTAAAGTGGTTTGGAGGCTCTATGATAAGTTTAAAGGGTACTTCCTTTGTTAAATTGGCCTAATTATGGCTTTTTGCAAAACAAACTTTGTAGTAGTTTGGCAGATTCTTCAAACACCCAGACCTCTAAAATTTGGGAATGTACAAAGGGTCCAAAGGGGGTAATATAAACCTCATTTTTCTGGTTCCTTCATTTTTTTGCAAAGCATTGGGCATCCAAAACCTCACAACTAGGGCTAGTAGCAGTTTTTGGCCTTTACAAAGCAACTATTGGAAGATCAAGTTGCAGAAATATAAAACCTATTATAACATGTGCTATTGGATCCAAATAGTCAGAATCCATGCCTAATTTCATTCATTCACACCATTTCTTCAATTTGTCTCATTATTTACCAAAAATTGCCCTTTAGGTGTTTTAGGAGCAACCAGGGATTGGTTGTCTTCTTGAGTTTGGAGTATTAGTGATTGAGACCCTTTTCATTTGGTGGTCAGATTGACTTGTAGGACACCTTAATCATCAGTGATTGGTGATCTTTTAGGGCATTTACACAAACCTTTGCAGTGATTGCAAGAAGAAGGTTTTTGAAGGACAAATATCTTTGATTTTGGGTGTACCACCACACCTCCATTGCATCAGGTTTCCATGTTAAAAATCTTTGTGTCAATATGTATGAATGTTTTGGATTGTTATTTTACTTTACACTTTATTTTATTGACCTAGATTGGTAATCACAGTATTAATTTACTGATACTCGGTAGACAACTTAACAGTAAGTTTTGAAATAACATTTTATATTTCACCAAGCAAAGTTTTTATGATTGAATTTGTTTTGTTATACATCTGGAGGAATTTGGAAATATAGGATAATTTTGTGAGGGCACTAAATCTAACTAATTCCCTCCCCCCCCCTCTCAGTTATTCTAACAATTGGTATCAGAGACATCGGTGCTTATCAGGGAGCATACAGTGCTTAGAAGAAAGTTTTCAAGGACTTGAGCTAAAGATCACAAGATGTATAAGAGAGATGCACCTTAAGATGAACAAGGATAACTTCCAAAAATGAAAAAAAAGAATGAGATTATACCTATAAGGAATTGCAAGCAGCATTGAAGATTTTCTGGACAATGAATTCATTCTACCTACTCAAGCTTTGACAATAAATAAGTTGAAAGAAAAACATGTGCATAACCTTATCATGGTGGAGATTGCCTCTTCACTTACCGATTTTGAATTTGAGGACATCAATAATTGTACAAGTGCCAAGGAGATGTGGGATTAGCTTACAATAGTTTATGGAGGAGATGTGAATGTACTAAGAGCCAAAGCTGAGAGCCTTCATGGAAAGTTTGATGACATGCGAATGAAGGAAGGAGAAAACATCACACAATACAGTACCCGACTTAAAGAATTTGTGAATTCTATTTGAGGATCTGGTGGAACCATTTATGAAGACACAATTGTGAGTAAGATTCTTATAACTCTATTGCCTATTTATTCTATAAGAGTCTCTACAATACATGAAATGAGATTTGCATCTGGAAATAACATTATTGTTGATAGTCTTGTTGGAAGATTGATTTCTTTTGAGCCAAATAACTTTGACAACAATATTGTACCATCTATGGAATATGCATTTATGTCTACTTTGAAAATTGGAAAATCTAGTAGCAAACACATAATAAAAAATAACAGTGATAGTGATAGTGATAACAAGGAACTTGATGAACTTGAAGCTTTAATGGTTAGAAGATTACACAGAGGTAAAAGAATATATAAAGGTAAACTACCTTTGATATGCTTTAACTATAAAGAGATTGGCCATTTTTCTGCAAGATTCCCTAACAAAAAGATTGATGATATAAATGATAGATCTAATGACAGAAAGGATGACCGAGATTTTAAAAGCAACCAATAGTATGATAGAAGAGATAACTGAGATTACAAAGATAAAGGTAAGAATGCTTGTTACATTGCTGGAGATAATAATAACAATGGATCTCACAGTGATGAAGATATTGAGAAAGGTTTTGTATCCTTAAAATATTATTCGGATGAAGATGAAAGGTATCTAGGGGTATGTGCACCAAGTTGTGGACCAAAAAGGGGGGTATAAGTGGACACATTTTTTCTGAAATCGGGTAAACCTGAACTTGGAATAGGAGTTTGAGGGTCATGCACTCAAAAAAGAAGATGTGTAATAAATAAAAAATGTAGTACTTTAAATCTAGTTTATAAAACACGAATTTTTTTAAAAAATCGATAATATTAAAGGGGTCAAACCTCGCACACAAGAAAACATGTTCCTAATTTTTTTGGAAAAACATAACATAGGTGTTCCCGTGTGTGGTACAAAAGATATAGTTATATTCAGTATTTTTTAAATCCCTTTGGTAGGATGATAGGTAAGAGTGAGATCTAGAAGTTGTGTATTTTTTTGTAATTTTCTGATGAGTATTTTTTTCTGTGATTTTTTGAAGTGATCGCATCTTGAAAATTTGGTAGCTGTTCGTGCGCTGGGCATAACTTGCATCAAATAATAAAAAATGAAAACTTTTTTTAAAGTGTATAGAATCAAGTGTAGAACAATAATATGTAATTTATTTGTAATTTTATTAAGTATATCAAAAGTTATTAAAAAAATGGTAGACATATGTACCTGTGAGGACAATCAAGACATTGGTAAAGAAAATTAAAGTTTACTATGCTAATGTTGTCCAAAAATAGAAATATTTATATGGTTAGAAAGATAAGAAGACGTATGAGATTATGGTGAAAATTATAGAGCTATCGAATTGACAAATTGCAAACCTGATGAAGATAAAGTCCAGAATTCATCTTACAAGATGAAAAAATGTCTAAAAAATTGTAAAAAAGGAGGGAAAATGAGCCTCCAAGCCTTTGGGTCATTTTCCAAATCTCTTCCCAAGCCATAACCCCATCGGGTTTCTAAATTTGAAATAACCCGATCGGGTTCTGAAAAGTAAAAAGTAACTCCTCCATAACCCGATCGGGTTCTAGAGAGTAAAATGCATAATTTTCACTTCTTCAAAAGTCTCTCTCTCTCTCCTATTCCTACTCCTACTCCTACTCTCTGTCTCTCTCAATCCCTTGCTCTCTCTCTCCTACTCCTACCCCTACTCTCTTTCTCTCTCTCAATCCTCCTTTGTTCTTAGTTTTTTACAACCCGGTCGGGTTCTGAGTAATTAGGAGCATTGATTCATTATGTTCTCATAACTCGATTGGGTTCTGAGTAATTAGGAGCACTGACCTTTTATGTTCTCATAACCTGATCAGATTTTGTGGAATTAGGAGCTTTTCTTGCTTCAATGGTCTTAAAACAGTCATTGCAAGTTGTTTTGAGGTCCCATAGCTATTTTTCTGTTGTTTTACGCCAGGAACAGACAGGTTTGCACGTTTTTACATGTTTTTTTAAATTTTCAATGATTTAAAATTGTATTTTTTATTGGTGTTTTTAATGTTATTTTATCATTCTAAGTTCTCATTTCAAGAAAATGGTTGATTTGTTCTTATTTTTTGGATTTGATGTTCACATGTTATTCTATCTTTATGATATTATTTGTAGGGTCCATTCAATAGGAACAATGGGAAAGAACAAAAGAGGAACAATTGAATGAGAGATAGAAAAGGAAAGACAAAGGGAGTGCATGAGGAGAATATGACAAGGTACATCATCAAATGCAAGCAATGTAAGTGATGAAAATGAAAATTTTAATGTTAATGTTAATGTGACAAATGTACCATTTCAATTCGATGTCATTAATGAAAAAAATGCACATAGTGAAAATGAAAATCATCAACATACACCAATTGAAAAGAATCCAATAAATGCACCTAATTCATCTAATGAAAATGTAGAGCATGCAGCTATGTTTACACCTCCTAGAATAATTTGTAGAAAACCAAAGTTTCTAATTGACATTGATGAAAATATTTTGAGGCCAATGCATGATAAAACGTCAAGAAGAAATTGTAGAAGAATTGTTAAAAAGAAATGGAATAACTATTTTGAAAAATTAAATCAAAGTGGAAGATGTCAAGTAATTGTTGAAATGATTAAGAATCTGAAATTTAGAGAGACAATGACAATTGTGGGATTGAGAACATCTGGAAATAGTACTAAGAGAACCATTGTGATAAATCTATTCAATGCATGCCAAGCCATTGGTTCACAATCACACAGTAAAGATGCTAATGTTACTCGATGTGTCCTCACATCAACTATAATGGGAAAGGAAATGAAAAAATCTCATATAGTAGGCAAAACAAGAAATTCATTAAGGATAGGTAGATCAATAATATGGAGAGACTTACAAAGGCGGGAAAAAATTGAGGATCCAAACACTAATTCTCTTTGGTCATTTTCAGGTAGACTCCCATGCAAGGACAAGGTTGTTTTTGATGCATTAAGAACATTAATTGAAAACTTTTGGCATGACAAAACAAGGGTTTCACCCAACCAAAGAGACGTTCGTAGGAGGAGAATCGGATCTACAAATTGTATGCCACATCCAAAACAATTTTTGGATATGACACAAACACAATTTTATGAAAGATTCCTTCAAAGTTTTCCTCAAATTAAAATTAGTCAAAGATTTTTTGAAATGACAAAACCCTTTTACGTCAAGATTAATCATGCGCGCACTACATGTTGTTGCATGGTACATATTGAATTTTCCATGCATTATGATATATATCATCATGTTTGTTGTACTTTGCACACAAACATTATTTTGCAGGAATGTGGTCTTCAAGCACCTCCTACGTCATCAAGATATTTTATGTCAAGTGTATTATGCAATCAAGATGATGGTTGTATTTATTAAAGATCATGTGTTTGAATGGATCTTGTAGTCCATGTGGTGGTACAAGAAAGTTGGGGATATGTCACCATCTAGAGAGCACAAATGAGATTGGAAATACACTAGTTTCTTTTGGAAAATACAAGATAGTAACTTATGGTCTAAAAGATGGAAAAGAACTTAAGAGGTGTGAGTTAGTAAAAAAAGATATATGCGTAGCTGATTTTATGAAGATATTTAAAGAGAAAATAGTTTATGAGTATGTATATGTCATTCACATAGAGCTAGGTGGTCGGATGAGAAATTCAAGATATGTAAGGACACTTTTCCTCTTGGTACTATTGTTTCCATTGTTGATTTTGCTAATAATTATACACTTAAACCTCAGAATGAAGTGCAAGCATTGTATTACCATTCTATAAAAGTGACAATATTTATACATATAGCATTCTTTATTGCACATGATATCACAGACATAGATAGAAAGGTTTTAAGAGAGTGTCACTTATACATTAGTGATGATTGCACACATTCATTAGATTTTGTGCAAGGTTGCTTCAAAGTTTTCTATGAGAATTTAAAGGAAAGAGTTATTGAGTACAACCAACACATAATATGGTCAAATAATTTCAACTCACAATTCAAGAATGCAAGGATGTCCTATTGGTTGAGTAGGATGCATGTGACAAGTGGTGTTCAAAAGTTTTGGAATCTCACGGAGGCGGGGCATGGAAAAGGCGAGCATGATGGTGTGGGTGCATGTGTAAAAAGGGATCTTGCCAGAGAGGAATTGAAGTACAAAGGTAGTGCAGAGTTAATAAATGCACAAACAATTGTGCGATGGTGCAACTCTATGATGGGAATAGGTAAGGAAGGTAAGTCTATGGTAAATAGGTTTTTTTGGTTGATAAACAAGTCTAACATTGCAAACTATCTAGATTGTTGTACACTTACAGGATCAAGTGACATGCACTCATTTAGAAGTTCAAATGAAGCATCACTAGGTATTTATACTAGATTAATGGCATGTTTTTGCTTGTATTATATTAATTTCGCGTAGGAGGAATGTGAATCAAAAGAGTGGGTTGACGAATGGTCTTATACACCTTTGCAACCACTTGATACATATCAACTTCCTAGAGCACTACAATGGAGCCAGTTTGAAGCATCAGCAAATTTTGATCACATATCTAACCTAGCTGAGCCAGGTAATTTCTCAATTTATTCTTCATTTTGAGACTTATCCCTCATTTTGAACTAGGTAATTTCTCAAGTTCTCAACTTATTAAGAGTTTAGGGTGTTAACTTATCCCTCTATAAATTACAGGTCATGTATATGCACTTGTTGCAGATGAGAACAATGAAGAAGGTACTTGTTGCCCCACTTTTGGTCTATATATCCTTAGACAAAAGTGGATGTTTAGTATGTAGTAGTGGTCTTGAAAGTGTTGTGAGTTTCAGGAGTCTAAGTCTAGCTTTCCACTTAGGCTAGGAGGCCTTTATCAGATTTTCCCAATTTCACTTCTCCTTGGCGATCCGGGGGGAATTTGTATCTGAAGTCGCATTTAATCGAGTAGGTTTAATATCCCAAATCTTATAAAGGTCACAATTTGGAGATTTCTAACATTTATCTTTTGTGATTTTGAAATCTGTATCTTGAATACTTCATATTACTTCAATGGTGGAAAATTGGTTTCGGCCTTCTCCACTGGCAGAAAATCACCAGCGGAGTGCGTTTTCTGCAGAAGACTATTCCATGATGTCTTAGCAGTCAGTATAGTTCTAAAGCAGATGATTTGGGCTTAGAAATATTATTGCATTTGAAATACATCTCTGCAGGCCAAGAGGAATAATTAAATAGAGAGAAATCTAAGAGGTAAGCTTGCTGGCAAAAAAGTGGAAAATGGCTTCTCCACTACTCCAACAGGCGGGTTTAGACCTGCGGGCTATGTTTTCCACCAAACCATTAAAATGGAGGATTTTTTAAGAGGAATCAATCTCATGAGTGACCCAAGGTATGGAGAAAGATGATGAAATCAACACATATCATTTTAGCATCTCAATAGGCTAAAATTTTCCTTCGGCGGATTTTCAAACAAAGATCACCCCAAAAGCATTTCTCCATCCAAAGGAGAAGCGGAAAAGTAATTTTCTGCTACTTCAAGAAAGTTACCGTTACAGTTACTAAAGTGAAAAGATGTTTCCTAACGGTCTATGGAAGTAAAGTAATTAATTCAAATAAAGTCATTTTAATTCATAACATAATTTTTCATTAATGCTTGGATATTTTCATTCGTGTGGCGTGGGAAGTCGGCCGCTAAACGTTAAGTATTCAAAAGTTATAAAATCAATTGAAGGTTGTAAACAGAAGCTACCATTTGTTTGAAAAATTGTTTGAATTGGAAGCCTCTGATATTAATTATTCTTTGCCCCTGCATTCTTGAGAGATATTCCTAATTCCCAAACCAAATCATTCAAAGCATGGCTTCTAGATTTATGGGATTTGATGGAATGAATGACATCACTTCTGACTGGCATAAGATTACAGACACCTCTTTGAAGTTCTTCGATATGTAGAACTTTTAGAACAGGTTGAAAGTTGATCAAATGCATCCTATCATTGAGAATTTGAAGGAAAGTGGGTTAGTCAAGGCCACTGGTTTTCCCATAGCCATTCAAGCCCCTAAACTGATCTGAGAATGCCTAGCTCGATACAACTCGGATACCAAAAAGATTATTTTACCCAACGACACGGTGATACTCTCTAATGATCGAGAGTACATTCAGAACACTCTCTGTATCTCAGAGTAAGCTGAGTAATCAGAGATGACATATAGTCAAGCCGTGACTGAATATATAGCTAAGAAGTCAGTTTGGAAGAAGGAGATAATTAAGGAATGGTTTCAAGAACCTAGAAGCGCCAAAGGGAAGCTGCCAAAAACACTATATGGCACTAACCTGAAGCCAAAAATCTTAGACATCCTAGTGCTACTCCATAGGATCAGAGGTGAGAGTGAGGCACTCAATTTCGTAGATCATCATTTCTTCTTGGTACATGTAATTTTTTCTCAACACCATTTTATTGATTGGGCATTTATGGTAAGTGAAAATCTGGCCAATGCCCTAAATAGAGATAAACATCAAAATGAATTGTATATGTCTTCAGTTTTAATGTATATTCTGGCTACAATCCAAATTTGGCCAGGACTCCCTAGATTAGAGGAATTTCCTTAAGATGTTAAGAGCTACAAATTTTACCCCTCTTTGCAATTTAACAATAGTTATGTTGAGTATCTCCGAGTTAATGATGAATTTATAATGAGACTATGGAGGGAGCTACAAGGTTTCCTAGAAAGGAGATTCTCTCCCGAGGCCATGACTTTTATCAGCTAGTTTGGATGTTATTTCATTCAATTTGGAGATTTCTCATACATTCATCTTGTAGGATTCGACGACTTCCCTTTGAAGCTTCCCAGATATCCTACTGATATGATCGTGCTAGTGGAGGTGATGAGACAAGCGCTCCAAGTGAATTTGATCTGCGCTGATGCTAAGAAGAAGGGCTATGACTTCCCCATGACTATTGGAGCTTACAGTTGTGCATCTCAGTCTGAAGCAAAAAATGTTCTAAAGACATTCTCAAAGAGGTTTTCATTAGAAACCTATGATGTTCTGAGGCCACAATATGATCCTGTTAATTATGCTCGTGACTACCTAAAAATGAGCCAAGCTATCCATCATGTAGATGATATTGAAGACTAGTGGGCCAATTGCAGAGATGATTTGGAGAGTAGAGAGAGATTCTACGCTAGGTTAACTATTGAACAAATTAAAAAGTTGAAATTTAACATAGCTGTGGAGGGGCTAGATGATGATGGCAATCACATGTATGCCAATACATATATGGAGAAGATAAATCTCACTCCTATCATTTCCGAACCCATGCTAGATCAAGCCATTAGTGACTTGCAGACTCTGATGAGTGGCATTTACAAAAGGATGGAGAAATGGGTTGAATGGACTGCAGGAAGAAGGAAGGTTGGAAAGGAAGCCTCCTACTCAGCAAACCCCAGCAAAAGATACTTTTAGCACTGCAACAACTTCATCGGCAACAATTCCAACCATTGCTAAAGGATAAACCCATCCAGTGGGGGGAGGCAATGAACCTCCTAAAAAATAAGTTCAACCAAAGAAGACATGTTGAGAAGGCCCCCTTCTAGATCTTGGGTCAACAGAAGAACCCACAAAAGGTGTAGGACCTGAGCAATCAGCTAAAGCAGTTGGTGTGGATACACCAGCCAACACTTCAACCCAAGATATTCTAAGGTGAGAGTACCCTGTTGTAGTAGAGGTGGGTGAGGATACCTCCAATACCTCAGCCACTGAATCAGATGAGAGGTTTGGGAAGAAACAAGAGGCTGCTCAAGTCATCAGATTGGTGTCCTCTTCCCCTACCTCCATAAATCCATTTGCTTCAAGACCAAAGCCTACTCCTTTAGTTATTAGGAAACTATTTATAGAGGAGTTGGTCTCTGCCACCAAGGTCACCAGCACTGATTCATGGATAGAGAATAGTCTGGAACATAGAACAAAGAGGCTAGAAGGAGGATCTCCCATCAAAGAAACTTTATCTCGAGCCTTGCAACCCGACACCGCTACAGTAAAAGCTAAGAAAGTGAAGATGCTGTCCACATTGGGCTGGCATCTAGAAAATGGGCACTTCACTATGGAGGTAGAGAAACCCATGAAGGCTTGTAGGTTTGAAGATGTAACCCCTTTAGATTTCGAACTACACTCATTTGACATGGGCTTAGCTCAACATGATACCAAATTGGATTGGTGGAAATCCACTAATGCAGTAATTGAAGAAGAGCTGGAAGAACTTAAAATGGCTAAAGTATAGCATAACGCCGAAGTCAGTGAACTGACTAATTTCATCTGACATTTGGTCACTCCAGTTGCTAGTATTCCTAGTACTCATACCACTTTCGATCCCAGTGCCATGGAGAATCAAGCCATAATAGCCAAATTGCAAGAAGATAGGCACTTCACACAGATCGGCAAGGGATGGGTCAATAGACTCAAATATGAAGGATTGGTAGTTGTTGAGCAATTGAGTAACGCTCTCTTAAGACTAGAAATAGAAAGGAGTAATATTGAGAATAATTTTCAAACTCTCACATCTAAGAGAGAGAAGTGTCAAGAATGCATAGTGGCGCTTCATGTGGCAGTAAATATGAAGACCAAGGAGGATTTTAAAGCCAAGATTCTATAGAAAGGAGATGAACCTCTAATCGAGTGGCTTGAAAGTCTAGAATTTAATATCAAGATGATCATTCAGGATGAGACAGGGTTACAACAAGTAGATCTTAAGATCAAGGAAGAATGGAGTAAATAATTTAAGATTCTTCGAGGTTTGCATACAGAATCATAGACGAGTGGACAAGGTAAATAAATGATCGGATTGGCTAATATATAGAAATCATTTTTTTATTATGTGCATAAGCTATCAGAGCAGTCTTCCACTCATTTAGACAAGGTGTCAGAGCTCCAGCAGTTGAGTGGATGTATCTATAAAGCCATGTAAGAGTTGAAAGATCAAACAGATGCAATTAAGAGCCTGGCCAAGGAACATTCCAAGTGGCTCATCCAATATACCAATGTCCATTTCAACAGACACGAAGAGCTCATCCGAGTTATTACTGCCTATCAGGATAAATTGGGTAAAGGGATTGAAATGAAAATTTAGATAGACTCCCCCTTTGTGCCAAATTTTGATGATATTGTAACAGATAAACCTTGTGTTAAGTTTTTAGGATAGCTGCAAATGTAATAACACTCTATTTTGTATGTATTTTACAAATGCAACAATCTCTCTTTCATTTATATTGGGAATGAGGATAGGAGAGACATGTCCCTTCATGGGACATGTCTATTCATTATTATTTATAAGAAAGGACATACCTCTTCCA
>MU226953.1:361157-374457 GCA_018584345.1 Thuja plicata
AATTTAATATTAAATATTAAATTTCATATGATTAATAATAATATAACATATATATTATATTATTATTAATCAACATATATTATATGTATTCTAATGATCATACGACTAAAGATACAAACATTAACACCTTGTTTATCATTCCTTCTTAAAAGAAGTTGAACCGTTTCAGTTACTCTTTTTGTAATGGTCAAGACTCAAACTCTATATGTACTATACTAAAAGTTAATACAAAGGTCAGCTAAATTTTTGTGTGAAAGATAGAATTTTGTGGAGTCAATTGTGTGTGTCTGAATACCATTGCTTTAACTATTCCATTGCATTGAATTTATCTTTCTATTGAATTTGAATGTTTCTTTGAAGTTAGATTTACAATCTGTATTCAAACCAGAGTTCTGTATTATGATTTGATACAATTAATTAGGGGGAAAATCTATTGTTATTCTAAGTTTGAGAAACATTTCTATGATATATATCAATTCATTGCCATTTCATCTTTAATCTTTAGTCTTACATCTGCATTTTCAATAGTTGTTCATGCATTACCAGTTTTGGGAGTTGATCTGATTGATGAAATCTCAGAATCAGCTAGATTTAGAGTTGAATTTATCCTGCCTAAGCTATTTCCTATCTAGGTTTAGCTTGGTTTACCTCTTCTATTCTTGGGTCAAGAACATACCCCTGTTAGATTAGGAAAGATCAAAAGTCACTAAAAATCATTCATAGAAGGGAGTTGTACATTTAAATTCAGAGGGAAATTAGTTTACAATTACAATTTCCCAACTGTTGTATTCAATTGCTTCTTCAACATTTGGGTATTTTAGAGTTATAACAAAGAAGAACAATATATTTACCAACATATTTTTGATGACTCTTCTGGCGAGTTGAACAGACATTATACAAGAAGCATATCATGGAGAAAGATGGTGCTTCCCCATGAAAACATAATCCCTGTGCTCCAACCGAATCTTAGATTCCAAAAGGATCAAGACGACCTCATCTCCTCATTGAACACCTTTTCTTGGAGGAACAGGAGAAATACAGAGCACTATAGAAATGCTAGTCAAGTGCTTGAACAAGAAGAAGCTAGAATAGAAGCACTTGAAAGAGCCATATGAAGGAGAGACATAAGAAGGGTACAATTCCAAGTCAAGCATGAAGCCAGACTAGAAGACTAGTTGGAACCATGGAGCCCAAGAGGTTTCTCAGGAGTGCAAAGAAGGAAGGCGACATAGACCCAGTTTTTGAGAAACTTGTAGACCTTGATTTTTCTCTACTTGAAGTACCCCGTAGGAAGAACAGGAACTCTAAGAGAAAAAGTAGACCTCCTTCACCTCCCAAACAATCAACTCTTCTATCTACCACTTGTCAGGTGTTAACTTTGCATGGAGTATTTTCTCATCCCGTTGTCAACCTAACACCCTATCTACCCCCAGTAGTTATGGCACTCCCTTGGGCCACTGTAGTCAGACCCCTATAATTAGCAGCATACAATCTTCTTCCTTCAGGTTCTAGAAAGAACTTTCCTAAATTTTCTGGAGATGGGAAAGTATCTATAGATGAGAACATTGCTGCCTTCTTTTCTTTAGTTAATATCCTAGCAGTACGGGAAGAGGATGTGGTTGTCAGATTATTTGTTGAGACCCTTGTTGAGGGTGTTGCCAATTGGTTTCACCACTTACCAAATTCTTCTATCATGGATTGGGCCTCCATGAGAGTTGCCTTTGAAAGAAGGTTTAAAACTGCTGAAGACGAGCATGCTCTATTGACACAATTAACTTCTATCAAGAAAGAACCTTCTATCAGTATGAGGGATTTTATAGCTAAATTCAATAAAATTGTAAATAGGATTCCAGTAGCTGACAGGCCTACGACCAGAAATTTGAAAAAATTCTTCATAAGTGCCATGCCACTGGACATCAATTGTGATCTAAGAAGAGTGAACCCCACAGATTTGGATGCCACACAAAGAAATATTGTAGAACTTGAAGACCATATGATCTCATCTGGGAAATGGAAGAGAGAGATACAATCTAGATCTAGTAGTAATAATACTACCTCATTAGATGAGATTATTCAAAAATTGTCTAATGAATTCATTTCCATCAAGAGGGAACTTCCCAGATTTAATAATCCCTACTAGTGAAACTTTCAGGAGCAGCCTGGGAAAAAAAATGAGGGGAGGAATGCTGATGGAAAGCCATTACAGTTGACTGCTCCACCACAGAGGCTAGATATAGAAGCTCCTCCTAAAAGAGGAAAAATGTGTGCCTTCCACCCACCTATAGATCACGATGGAGAAATTTTCCCTAATGTAGCTTGTGCTTGGAAAATGTACCAGACTGATGAGTGGAATGTTGGAGTGTTTGGAGCTGAACCAGATTCATACTCACATGATGACTCTAAAAACTTATATTTAGAGTATGAATCAGATTCAGAACAAGAAGAAACATGTTATGCTACCATAGATGGGACCTCTTATACAATCTTGACCCGGAGTCAGAAAGATAAAGGCCCTGGTTCAACACCTACACCCAAAAATAATGAGGCATATACCTCCTATTCTAAGGAGGCCAATCAAGGAGTAAGGATTTTATAGCTAGGTAAGGAACAAAACTCTTTTGACATTATTCAATTCTATAGAGAATCTATAATTTAGATTTCTCCTTTAGACTATCTTAAGTCTAATCCCATAGAATTGCAAAAGCTAGTAGATTACTGTAAGGAAGGGAATCAGGAGATAAACCAAAATGTCATGACTATCATAGAAAGTGAGTCTATATTTGTGGAACCAATTAAGCAAGGGGAACCTTCTATTTTGGATACTTTCCCAGGCCAAAATTGTGACCCGTTCTATGTGTCATTATATATCAATGGTTTCAAGTTAAGTACTTGCATAATAAACTTCGGAGCCTCAGTTAATGTAATGTCATCAACTATAGCTAAAGCTTTAGGACTTACTCTCTCTAAATCCCATGGTAGGTGTTACTCTATGGATTCCAAGAAAGTACCCCTGGTCGGCCAAATTAAAGATTCTCAAGTGGCCCTAGCAGCACACCCTGAGAAGAAAATGTTGTTAACAATCATTGATGTTGATATACCCGCTAGTTATGGTTTACAGTTAAGGATTTTTTGCAGAGACTTTGGAGGGGAGATAAAGATGGATTGGTCCCAAGCTTTAATCCCAGTGGGCAACAAAAAGATAAAACTAGTCCCGGAGGAGAAAGCTAAGTTCACAGTGCTGAAATCTGATGACCCTAAAGCCCAAATTCTGTATCAAGAATTGGAATTTGGTAAATATATGTTGTTCACTAATGATCATGATGAGGAAATGGATCCTAGAGAAGAGGAAAAGTAGTTTTTTGATGAAGAAATTCCACCACAGATCTAGACTCTTGAATTTGAGGCAGTTGTGCATCGTCAGGATCTGGTACAGGTGTGGTCTTAATATCAGTAGATGGAGTATGTGAGCCCATGGCGTATAAATTGGAGTTAGGAAACACCAAAAATACTGCCAAGTATGAAGCCCTTCTATTAGGGAGTATCACCGTAAAGGAAAAGGGTGTGAATATCTTGAGAGCTCAGGGTGATGCTGAGCTAATCGTGTGTCAAGTCAAGAATCAATACTCTGTAAAAAATCATAGATTAAAAAACTACAAGAATAGAGTATGGGATGAAATAGAAGCACTAGATGCATCTTTATTGAATCCATGTTGAGAGAATTGAATTTCAAGGCTGACTCCTTGGTAGTGTCAGCCTCACTACTCCTCCCTCACCCATAATTCAAAGATAAGAAGTACCAAGTGGAGGTTGTCTATCGACCATCTGTGCCTAATAATGTAGAAGATTGGCAAGAGTTCAAAGATGACAAGAATCTCCTTCTCTTTCTGGAGAGCGGTGGTGACTTCCATAAAGATTTTCCTATCAAAAATAAAGGAGACCATAAGGAAAAGGAAAAGAAGGATAAGTCAGATGTCATCTAGTTGAAATGTAATATCATTCCTCCCCATTTGGTCACTCTTGAGAAGCTTTTCAATAGGCATGACACCTTTGTTAAGAAGAAGAGAATCGAGAGAGGTCCTACCACTGGCGAATATGAGGGAATGAACAAAGGAACTGAGAAGAATCCCAAGATGATCAACATTGGGAAATGTTGTACTGAAGAGGAGAGGGAAGAGGCCAGGAAACTCTTCCTAGAATACCAAGATGTTTTTGCCTGGAGTTATGAATATTTGAAAAGTTTTATGAACGAAAAATTTAAACACCAGATTCCCTTAAAACCTAAGGCAACTCCATTCAGACAAAAATAAAGGAATTAAAACTTCAAAGTTTCTAATGCCATAGTTAGGGAGGTTGATAAAATTCTCAAAGCAAGGATCATATACCCTATCCATTATTCTACCTGGGTAGCGAATATAGTGCCTATGAGGAAGAAGAACAAAGAAATAAGAATCTATGTTGACTTCATAAACCTTAATCAATCTTCCTTGAAAGATAATTACGCTCTTCCCAACATGGATCATCTCTTGCAGATCATGGCCATAGCCAAAATGATGTCCATGTTAGATGACTTATCAGGGTATAACCAGATTGAAATTGAGAAAGTAGACCAGCATAAAATGACTTTCACTACTCCATGGGGCACCTTTGCATATCACAAAATGCTATTCAGGTTAATCAACACTGGAGCCACCTTTTAGAGGGGTATGGACCTTTCCTTCAGTGATATGAACAAAATCATTGGTATGTATCTGGATGATCTTACTGTATTTTCTAGGAAAAGAGTAGATCACATAAATTATTTAAGAAGAGTATTGCAAAGGTGTTGACAAGATGGGATTTCATTGAACCCTAAGAAGTTAGTTTTTTGTGTAATTGGAGGGAAATTGTTGGGTCACATTGTCTCCCAAGAATGCATAAGGATCGACCCAGAAAGGGTAAGAGAAATCTAGCAATTGAGTTTACCTGTGAACAAAACTAGAGTGAAATCATTTTTCGGTCAGGTAAACTTTCTCAGGAGGTTCGTTCTATATTTTTCTGAGATTACCAAATGAATAGTGGACATGATGAAGGGAAATGTGATTTTCAAGTGGAATGAACCTGGTAAACAAGATTTCAAAAGCATAAAGGATGCCATAGCCAATGCTCCTATGTTATGTCACCCAGATTATAAGAAAGATTTTATAATCTATTGTTATTCTTCTAAACATACCCTATCAACCATCCTCAGTAGGAGAACAAGGAGGGAATTCAAGCTCCCATTGATTTTATGAGCACACCTCTAAAAATAATGAGCTGAGATACTCTCAAAGTAAAAAGCATGCTTTCACAGTTTTAAAGGCTTTAAAGAATTTTAGATTCTACATTTTACACTCTCACTCTCTGGTATATGTTCCTAATATTGTAGCAAAAATCATATTGACTCAACAGGATGTAGGGTGTAACAACAAAGGAGCATGGGTGGCTAAAACCCAAGAGTATGACATAGATATCAAGCCCACCAAGTTGGTGAGAGGGAATGCACTATGCAAGGTGATGGAGGAAAACCAAGCAGAAGAAGATCCAGAAGCTACGCATTTGGTTTTGGCAGTAAGTATGCAAGACCCTTGGTTTGAAAACATTGTGTATTTCCTGACATATGGTGAATTCCATGAAGAGTTACTTCAAAGAAAAGAAGAGATCTGAAATTGAAAGCATCTAAATATGTAATTTGGGAGGACAGACTATATAAGAGATCTGTAGATGGAACTTTCCTCTGGTGTGTCGATAGACAACAGCAAGAGAAGATATTAAAGGTGTTTCATGATGAAGCTTGCGGAGGACACTTCTCCTCATTAGTCACTGCATTCAAGATTTTGAGACAGTGTTAACTCTGGCCGTAAATTTTTAGAGATGCTTACCATTGGGTAGAGAGATGTGAAAAATGCAAAATGTTTACTAGAAAGCCTTAGTTGGTAGCACTACCCTTGAGACCAGTGATAATTGAGGGTCCTTTTAAGCAGTGGGGTCTTGATTTTATTTGTCCTATAAATCCCACGTCTAGTGCAGGTCATACCTATATAATCACTGTGACTAACTACTTCACGAAATGGGTGGAGGTGAAAGCAACCAAGAGAACTAATTCGGAGGTAGTATGTGAGTTTATCAAAGAAAACATTCTGGTAAGATTTGGCATGCATATTAAGTTAGTTATGGATAATGCCACATACTTTTCTTCTCAATAAATTACTGAGTTTTGCTTTGAGTATGGCATCATGATCAGTCATTCATCTGATTATTTCCCTCAAGAGAACAGTCAAGCTGAGTCCAGCAATAAAAATTTGGTAAACATCATGAAAAAGCTCGTGGCAGATAACTAGAGAACTTGGCATAAGAAAATTGTCAAAGCCCTCTAGGAAGATAGAGTGACTCCCAAAAGATCCATTGGTGTATCTCTGTTTGAACTTGTTTACGAGGTAGAAGCTAGTCTTCCATTGCCATTGGAGTTAGCAAATTACAAACTGAGAAAATCAGTAGAGGATGGCATATATGAAGATGGTTTAGAAAAGAGGATTTTGTACCTAAACAAACTGGAAGAAGAAAGGGAAAAATTGGTTGATCACATCACATGGCACCAAATGTGTGTGAAGAACTTGTTTGATAAAAAAAGCAGACAGCATTAATTTATGGAGGGAGACATAGTGTTGTTATGGGACAAGTGCAGGGCACCCAAAGGCATGCAAGGAAAATTTGAGACATTGTGGAAAGGAACTTTCAAGATCCATCAGGTGTTTGAGAATTATTCTTTTAAACTGACATATCTAGATGGCGAGGTACAACCCCTGATGTATAATGGTTAGGATTTGAAGCTCTATTAGATCTGAATTTAAAACAGGTAACCCCTATATTGTACAATAGTTACATTTAGTTCATGTTTTTTTTTTCCTAGTTAGGCTTCATGTCTCCTTTCCTTTCCATGTCTTTCTTTAGTTTTTTTGTGAGACACCTTTTAATTGAGTTTTGCGAAACCAGAGATTTGAGTTCATTGCTTGGACATGTGAATGTCCAAGTCCCCAAACAGAGCCAGCTGTTGCCCCACTTTTGGTCTGCATATCCTTAGACAAAAGTGGATGTTTAGTATGTAGTAGTGGTCTTGAAAGTGTTGTGAATTTTGGGATTCTAAGTCTAGCTTTCCCCTTAGGCTAGGAGGAATTTATCAGATTTTCCCAATTTCACTTCTCCTTGGCGAGCCGGGGGGAATTTGTATCTGAAGTCATGTTTAATCGGGTAGGTTTAAGATCCCAAATTTGATAAAGGTCACAATTCAGAGATTTCTAAAATTTATTTTTTGTGATTTTGAAATCTATAGCTTGAATACTTCATATTTCTTCAATGGCAAAAAATTGGTCTCGGCTTTCTCCACTGGTGGAAAATCACTAATGGAGTGCATTTTCTAGAGAAGACTATTCCATGATGTCTCACTAGTCAGTACAGTTCAAAAGTGGATGATTTGGGCTTAGAAAAATTATTACATTTGAAATACATCTCTATAGGATGAGAGGAATAATTAAATGGAGAGAAATCTAAGAGGTAAGCTTGCTAGTGGAAAAGTGGAAAATGGCTTCTCCACTACTCCAACAGGCAGGTTTAGACCTGCGGGGTACATTTTCCACCAAACCATTAAAATGGAGGATTTTTGAAGAGGAATCGATCTCATGAGTGACCCAAGGTATGGAGAAAGCTAATGAAATCAACACATATCATTTTAGCATCTCAATAGAAAAAAATTCCTTTGGCAGATTTTCAAACAAAGATCGCACCAAAAGCATTTCTCCATCCAAAGGAGAAGCGGAAAAGTAGTTTTCTGCTGCTTTAAAAAAGTTAATGTTACAGTTACTAAAGTGAAAAGATGTTTCCTAATGGTTCATGGGAGTAAATTAATTAATTCAAATAAATCTATTTTACTTCATAACGAAATTTTTCATTAATGCTTGGGTATTTTCATTCGTGTGGTGCGGGAAGTCAGCCGTTAAATGGTAAGAATTCAAAAGTTATAAAATCAGTTGAAGGTTGCAAATAGAAGCTACCATTATTTGAAAAATTGCTTGAATTTGAACCCTCTAATATTAATTATTCATTTCCCCTGTATTCCTGAGAGATATTCCTAATTCCCAAACCAAATCATTCAAAGCATGAATTCTAGATTTATGGGATTCGACGAAATAAAAGGCATCACCTCTGACTGGCATAAGATTATAGACACCTCTTTGAAGTTCTTTGATATGTAGAACTTTCAGAACAAATTTAAAGCTGATCAAATGCACCCTATCACTGAGAAGTTGAAGGAAAGTGGGTTAGTCGAGGCCGCTAGTTTTCCTATAGTCGTTCAAGCCCCTGAACTGATCTGAGAATGCATAGCTCGTTACAACCCAGATACCAAACAGATTCTTTTGCCCAATGACATGGTGTTATTCTCTATTGATTGAGAGTCCATTCAAAACTCTATCTATATCCCATAGCAAGCTGAGTACTCAAAGATAACATACATTCGAGCTGTGACTAAATATATAGCTAAGAAGTCAGTTTGGAAGGAGATAATGAAGGCATAGTTTCAAGATCCTAGAAGCACCAAAGGGAAGCTGCCAAAAACACTATATGGCATTAACCTGAAGCCTAAAATCATAGGCATCCTACTTCTACTCCACAGGATCAGAGGTGAGAGTGAGGCACTCAATTTCTTAGATCATCATTTCTTCTTGGTACAGGTGATTTGTTCTCAACACCATTTTATTGATTGGGCATTTATGGTAAGTGAAAATCTGGCCAATGCCCTAGATAGAGATAAACATCAAAATGAATTCTATATGTCTTCAATTTTAATGTATATTCTGGCTACAATCCAAATTTGGCTAGGACTCCCTAGATTAGAGGAATTTCTAAATGATGTTAAGAGCCACAAATGTTTCCCCTCTTTGAAATTACACAACAGTTATTCTGAGTATCTTTGAGTTAATGATGTGTTTACAATGAGACTGTATAGTGACCTACAAGGTTGACCAGAAAGGAGATTCTCTCCTGAGGCCATGAATTTTATCAGCTAGTTTGGATGTTATTTAATTCAATTTGGAGATTTCTCATACATTCGTCTTGTAGGATTTGACAACTTCCTTTTGAAGCTACCCAGATATCCTACTGATATGATCATGCTGGTGGAGGTGATGAGACAAGCGCTCCAAGTGAATTTGATCTACGCTGATGCTAAGAAGAAGGGCTACAGCTTCCCCATGACTATCGAAGCTTACAGTTGTGCATCCCAGCTTGAGGCGAAGAATGTTCTAAAGACATTCTCAAAGAGATTTTCATTAGAAACCTATGATGTTCTAAGGCTACAATATGATCCTGTTAATTATGCTTGTGACTACTTGCAAATGAGCCAAGCTATCCATCATGTAGATGATATTGAAGAATACTGGGCCAATTGCAGAGATTATTTGGAGAGTAGAGAGAGATTCTACGCTAGGTTAACTATTGAACAAATCAAAAAGTTCAAAGTTAACATAGCTCTTTAGGGGATAGAAGATGATGGAAATCACACGTATAAAAATACATATCTAGAGAAGATAAAGCTCAATCCTATCAGTTTTGAGCCCACGCTAGATCAAGCCATCAGTGACTTGCAGACTCTGATGAGTGGCATTTACAAAAGGATAGAGAAATGGGTCGAATGGACTATAGGAAGAAGGAAGAGGTCAGAAAGGAAGCCTCCTACTCAGCAAACCCCCAAAAAAGATACTTCCAACACTGTAGCAACTTCATTGGCAACAATTCCAACCATTGCTAAAGGATCAACCTAGCCAGTGGGGGGAGGCGATGAACCTCCTGAAAAAGAAGTTCAACCAAGGAAGACATGTCGAGAAGGCCCTCTTCTAGATCTTGGGTTGACAGAAGAACCCACCAAAGGTGCAGGACCTAAACAATCAGCTAAAGCAGTCACTGTGGATACACCAGCTGACACTTCAACCCAAGATACTCCAAGGTGAGGTTCCCCTGTTGTATTAGAGGTGGGTGAAAATACCTCCAATACCTCAGCCACAGAATCAGATAAGAGGGTTGGGAAGCAACAAGAGGCTGCTCAAGTCATCAGATTTGTGTCCTCTTCCCCTAGCTCTGTAAATACATTTGCTTCAACACCAAAGTCTACTCCTCCAGTTATTAGGAAACTATTTATAGAGGAGTTGGTCTCTGCCACCAAGGTCACCAGTGCCGAGTCATGGATAGAGAACACTCTGGGACACAAAAGAAAGAGGGTAGAAGGAGGAGCTCCCAAAAAAGATACTTTATCTTGAGCCTTGAAACACGGCGCCGCTATAGCAAAAGCTAAGAAAGTGAAGACGCTATCCACATTAGGCCAGGATCCAAAAATTGGGCACTTCACTATGGAGGTAGAAAAAACCACGAAGGAGGGAAGGTTTTAAGATTTAACCCCTTCAGATTTTGAACTACACTCATTTTTCATGGGCTTAGCTCGACATGATACCAAAGTGGATTAGTGGAAATACACTAATGTAGTAATTGAAAAAGTGCTAGAAGAACTTAAAATGGCTAAAGTACAAATTAAGGTCGAAGTCAGTGAACTGATTAATTTCATCCGGTAGTTGATCACTCTAGTTGCTAGTATTCCCAGTACTTAGACCACTTTTGATCCTAGTGTCATGGAAAATCAATCCATAATAGCCAAATTGAAAGAAGATAGGCACTTCACGTAGATCGGAAAGGGATGGGTTGAGAGACTTGAATCTAAAGGATTGGTAGTTATTGAGAAATTCGGTAACACTCTCTTAAGACTGGAAATAGAAAGGAGTAATATTGAGAAGAATTTTCAAACTCTCGCATCTGAGAGAGAAAAGTGTCAAGAAAGCATAGTGACGCTTCATGTGGAAGTAAAGATGAAGACCAAGGAGGATTTTAAAGCCAAGATTCTTCAGAAAGGAGATGAACCTCTAATTGAGTGGCTTCAAAGTCTAGAATTTAAAATCGAGATGACCATTCAGGTTGAGATAGGGTTGCAACAAGTAGATGTTAAGATGAAGGAAGAACAAAGTAAAGACTTTAATATTCTTCAAGGTCTGCATAGAGCATCATAGATGAGTGGACAAGGCAAAGAAATGATTGTATTGGCTAATATGTAGAAATCATTTTCTGATTATGTGCATAAGATGTCAGAGCACTCTTCCACTCATTTAGAAAAGGTGCCAGAGATCCAATAGTTGAGTGGATATATCTATAAAGCCATCGAAGAGTTGAAAGATCAAATAGATGCAATTAAGAGCCTGGCCAAGGAACATTCCAGGTGGCTCATCCGATATACCAATGTCCATGTCAACAGGCACAAAGAGCTCATGCGAGTTATTACAACTATCACCACCTATAGGGATAAATTGGGCAAAGGCAATGAAACTGAAACTTAGATAGATTCCCCCTTTGTGCCAAATTTTGATGATATTTTAATGGATAAACCTTGTTTATCATTCCTGCTTAAAAGAAGTTGAACCATTTCAGTTACTCTTTTTGTAATAGTCAAGACTCAAACTCTATATGTACTATACTGAAAGTTAATACAAAGGTTGGCTAAATTTTGGTGTGAAAGATAGCATTTTGTGGAGTCAATTGTGTGTGTCTGAATACCATTGCTTTAATTGTTCCATTGCATTGCATTTATCTTTCTATTGAATTTGAATGTTTCTTTGAAGTTAGATTTACAATCTGTATTCGAACCAGAGTTGTGTATTATGATTTGATACAGTTAATTAGGGGGAAAATCTGTTGATATTCTAAGTTTGAGAAACATTTCTATGATATAGATTGATTCATTTCCATTTCATCTTTAATCTTGTATCTATATTTTAAATAGTTTTTCATGCATTACCAAGTTTGGGAGTTGATCTGATTAATGAAATCTTAGAATCAGCTAGATTTAGAGTTGAATTTATCATGCCTGAGCTATTTCTTATCTAGGTTTAGCTTGGTTTACCTCTTCTATTCTTGGGTCAAGAACATACCCCTGTTAGATTAGGAAATATCAAAAGTCATTGAAAATCATTCATATAAGGGAGCTGTATCTTTAAATTCAAAGGGAAATTAGTTTACAATTATAATTTCCCAACTGTTGTATTCAATTGCTTCTTCAACATTTGGGTATTTTAGAGTTATAACAAAGAAGAACAATATGTTTACCAACAGTACTGATTACTTTTTGTGTCATTTTATTGAGGGAAAAAATAAATTGACAACTACATTCATTGATGGAGAGGGTATTGAGTACCCAATAGGATTTGTTGTTGTGATAGGGACATGGCTTAGAAGGTATGCTATCAAAATATAATGTGTTCTCGTTTGATGACTTTGAGACCTCTTACCATCATTCTATTACACTTTGTAAGTTGAATTTTGTATTCATTTATGCTTCTATGAAATGCAAGTACCCTATCCAAAAATCCAAGAAGTGGTTGTTTGAGGAATATGAGACACATAGACATATTTTGTATTACTCGAACCTTCTTGTTGCAAAAAATATTGAATTTATAATTGGTAGACCTCGTAAGAAGAATTTATGGAAACTTTGTGAATCTGAACATGAGGAAATACATGACACAGTAAGTGTTAGATCTGATCCAGAAGGTTCACTCAATCAGTTATGGGCCATCATGAAGAATCATTCTACAAATGGTAGAATTATTTTGACAATTTTGTATATAAATTTTGCGAAGCAATCTTACTTCGCTTTACTGTAAATATAAATGACTATGAAGTGGTATACATGCATATTTGGAGACCACATTTTGTATATTGAAAGAAGATCAAATTGTATATAAAAGTGGCCTTGGGTTGATTTGTATATACTGAGGGTCCACATTTTGTATATTTTACTATGTACCATTTAACTAAGAGGATATGAGTGAATTACGATTCATTACAATTATAACAATGTCTCATCTAGTGGATATCTCATGTTTCTCTAAATTATAATAATAGTTCATGTGTAGTATTTATGTATGTATGTTCATTTTCATATTATATCTTTGTCATGCATTGTATTTATGTATGTATGTTGTAAGGAAACTCAGGTGCAGAAACAGCTTCCTACGCTAATCTCTATAGGAAACTATTGTGCAAATTATTTTAAATCCTTACAATTATAGATTCATTAACTACTTTAACAAAGATATTGCAACCACATACCATGCATACAGAAAAATAGAGAATGACACAATGATATACCCTGGGGAAACCTTTCGGAAAAAACCCCAGCACTCCAAAACCTGCA
>MU226953.1:374507-389276 GCA_018584345.1 Thuja plicata
CTGGGGAAACCTTTCGGAAAAAACCCCAGCACTCCAAAACCTGCACAATGTATTGATCAAAAACTATTACAGCTTACAATACACTTGCAATGCAAGTTCTTTTAGAAGATTTCAAAACCCTTGAAGAAAAATCACAACAGCATAAAGCGTTCCAAAAAAACACTCGCATCACTACTCTTCGCAACCCTAAAAAATGCTTATATCATGTGCTTCACTTTTTAGGGCTACTCCCAAAGATAACCGTAGTACTCAAATTTATCAGTTGCCACATGTCTTCACCTATCATTGAATCTTCCTGACATAGCTCTTACGTGTCATAGGAATCCGTCATAACCATTTTAGCCATGATCTCCTTACACACAATTCAAGATGCTGACACATCAACATTATTTGCAAGAAATACATTTTACAAAACAAATAATAAGAATAGGAATTATCCAAGGTTGAGACACCTTATTCCTAACATATGTGTGTGTAAGAAAATATACCTTCATGAAATTAAGATTAAAGCAACAATTCTATGGAAAGAAAAAACAAGTTAATCTAAGAATTGAAGCTAAATAATCTATATCATCTCATGGTTCTCTATCCAAGCTTTGTTAAGAGAGCTCTTAGGCTTAATCTCTCTCAAGGACAATCCTAGAATGAGATATGTATGAAAATCAAATGCTCAAATCTAGCTACAATGGTCAAAATGCTCCAAGGTTATATGAGAAAATAATAAATACTCCTAAACATGATATGCTAGATGTAATGCAAATGCTAAAATTCTCTCAAAAATCTCTCAAATGCTCCTCATATCCTCTCAATGTGCCTATAATAAGGATGCTTTTTCTCTTGAATTCTTGGATCAAAAACACTAAGAAAATTGCTTGTATTTATAGCATTTTCCCAAGGGTAGGGTGTAGAGTGAGTTGATCATGATCAAAGCTTGGTTAAGTCAAAAGCTTTGAGGTGTTCTCAAATGTAGGGAAAGTTGGTTGGTTGTCTCAAAATATATTAGGAATTAAATAACTCCATCATTTAATTAAATTAGCCATGGAAGGGTGATTGGGTTAGATTTGGTCCTTTTTTATTTGAACTATATAATTGAAAAATCAATTGCATAATTTGATTAATCCCTTTAGACTTGAATTTAATTATTTGATTTCATTATTATTTGATCTTTTAATTTGATTTGAATTTTGTCCATTTGATTTGATAAATGTCCATTTGATTTGCATTGAGATGATATTTTGAAGCATTTGGCTAAGATTTATAATTTGGAATGCTTGAGATACACCTGGTCAATTTTAGGTGTCTACAAATCTCCCTCTTTGAATTGATGTGCGAAGCGCATTGATTCAAAGAAATCTTGATTGTCCTAATCATTGAGCTGATACTGATGAGCTGATATGAAAACTTGATATGAAAATCCTGATATGAAACTCCCGATATGAAATCCTGACATGAAAATCCGGTATGAAAACCCTGATATGGAACCTTGATATGAAACTCTGATATGAAATCCTGATATGAAACCCTAATATGAAAACCCTGATATGAAACTATGATTGATAAAATTTGAAATTTTAATGCCCCAGATTTGATACAAGATATGCTGCAGAATCCCAATTTGATGATATGATGATGCCCCCTCAGAAATGGAATCATCTTGATCATAGGTAAAAGTTGTTGATGAATATTTCTGATAGGAGAGATCAAAGATGATAGCATTTCTGATAAAAATGGTGTGAAAATATGGTGAACAAATTCCCCAGTGAGCAGAATATGCAGATTAAGGTTGATGGGGTCAAAAATCTCATAAAATAGGTTAAAATAGCTTAAATAGGTTGAAAAACCCAAATTTACTATTCATTTTCACTTTTCACTATTGAGATTTTTCTCTGATCTTTTGATAACTAATAGCAATGGTGGTCCCCATATGAGAGCATAGGTTCGAGCGGGTACGCCGATATTAGAGACCTCCTAACTATGGGCCTCCGGTGAGTGGTTTGAACCCTCTTGGTGCATTTATTTCTTTGAAAATTGCAAATATTGCATGTTTTTATTGCTTTTTAGAAAAAATTTAGCCAAATGTCGTGTAGGATAGGTAAAATGCTGCATAGGGTAGTAAAAATCCACGTTCGTGCTGTGAAAAGCCGCATATGCACAATCCTTAGCCGCGTAGGAGCTAGGTCAAAATTACTACCCAAAATAGAAAATATGCCACCCAAAAACACCATGTTTTAAAAGCCGCGTATGATAGTTTAAAAGCCACGTAGGCCTACAAAAGGTTGCATAATTAGTAAAGTGCCACCTCCACGTGGTAAAGAGCCACTTTTAAAGATTAAAAGGCAGCTTAGCTTAAAAATCTGCGTACAATCAGTTAAGTGCCGCCTACCATAAAGTTGAAAGTTGATATAGGAAAATAGATGAATTTAGTTTGATTGATCATCCAGATGACTCAATTAGGTTCCAAGCTAGAAAATGTTCATCCAGAATGTCATGTAGTGTTTAGGATGTTAGAAAAGTCATAATGATGAATGTTTGATAGGTTAATCAGATATGATTAAAAATGATTACAAAATGTCCTTGTGTCTCACGATATAGAGGTTCGGAACAATAAGTTGATACGCTCAAGTCAGAGAAAAGATATATTTAATGTTTTGTGATTGACTTAGAATGGTTCATCAAGAGAAAAACTAACATGATGCACTTTGTTTCAAAATGTAGGAGCACTACCACAAGTTGCGGGTGCGAGGTGTAGCGTTATTGATATTTGATTTAGTAGATGATCTTACGCCTCCTGAGCGGCGTACTATTGAGACTTGTGGACTTAGTTTCCTTTTAGATCTCCCTTAGTTTTAGTTAAACCGAGGTTTATTAATAGCTATGGCAGAGTGATGGCACTCTGACCATAATACCTTTCATTTACCTCTATGTGAGATGACTATTATGCCAGAGGATGTGTATAGATTGTTGAGGATCCCGACTCATGGAGACCGGGTGTATTATGATTCAGTATATGATAGCAGTGTATGCAGACGGGTGTTTGGAGATAACACCATTGTAGATGATTGCATTACTTGCGTGCAGTTTGCCTCATTTCCCACCCTACCAGCATTATTAGGAGTCGTGATAGGGGGATTATTATTGCAAGATAGGTGAGGACATGGTTTTGCAGTCGGATGGGGCCAGATTATAGAGGACCTAATTTCTCATCCACGGAGATTGTATTGGGGTTCCTATGTGTTGGCACAGTTGTATCATGATTTACATGAGATTGTATATTGGCACAGTGCAGCTATTTCTGCAGGTGCAATTTTGTTACAGTTGTGGACATGGGAGCATATCCCTATTACTAGGCCAGTGTTAGCATGAGTTTAGGCTCGTGGTTACCCATATGCATTTCTATATGATGGTATGATTGTCTAGCATCATTTGGGCAAGGTTGATTTTTGGAGACACATGATTGATGATATAGATTAGGTGGTTTGGAGGCCGTACTTGCAGTTTTGGACATGGCAGGAGGATGATGATGAGTTACCCTACATGTTTGCACCTTGATGGATGATAGGATGATCACCATTCATGATTAAGAGATTCTATTGTGGGAGAGTGCTACACCAGTTTGGCTTGATGTTGGATATGCCATAGGGTATGGCATTATATGCTCAAGTACAGGCTGAGAGGTTGATGTGGGGAGCATAGGTTGACTACCAGTCTTCCTGTCTATAGATAGATCAGCTGGGATATGGGGTTTGGGATTTGCTACCACAAGTTGCAGACATAGGGATGTCAGCAGAGTATTGAGAGTGGTTCATGCGACATCATTTCATGAGATTCACGGATCTGGCAGAGCCTATCCCTAATTTTGATGAGCTTTCTGAGGATGATGGTGATAGTGGAGATGGTGGGGATGATGGTGGTAGACTAGGCCAGTGTAGAGTTTAGAGGGCACTTAGAGAGCCACGGTTACAGAGAGCAGCTGGGCCTCAGATGAGAGGTGGCCATATGAGAGGCCGAGGTGGTGGTTTTAGACAGTCGAGGCAGAGACTAGCAGGGGCACAGGTACCACAGGGTCAGGCTCCATTGAGAGTGGATGCAGATTGGGCCAGACGTAGGTACAGATGGGTCTAGGAGGTGAGACAGGTTTCTGTACAAGGATAGAAACCACATGTTGATCCACAGGTGAGTTCAGCATAGGTGATACCGCAGGTACCTTTAGCACCTCAGGCACCACAGGCTCCTCCATCATCGCAGACACCTCCAGTTTTAGATGATATAGTGCGGGATGTTCGGGTGTTACAGGATGGGATGACTATAGTTATAGTGAGATTAGATCAGGTCACAACCATGCTACAGTAGATCCTGGCTACTCTGGCTTAGTTACTGACCAGTGCAAGCACGAGTCAGGCACCTCCTAGTTCATAGGATAGAGCAGGTGACGGGGATCCAGATGGTGCAGGTGGGTCAGGCATAGGTTTGGCTAGGGATGGATCAGGTGCCCCTACTAGGTCATGAGACAGATATGGACCCAGGATGTATATCATTTGAGATGACCATATGATGGGTCCCTAGGTGTATATCTCAATGTATGCACCAAATTTGAATATACACAGTGGTGTATAACTTCTAGAAAACCATGCACCAAGGGCCCTAATTATGGATTTGATGTTTTTTTCTGAATACCTAAGTATTTCAATTCATTTCAGAAGGAAACACTTCCATTTTCTAGCACTTCCTTCTTTAGTGGAGGCCTAATTATCCCTTTGGTCCTGTATGAGATTCTTTAACTTAGCCTCTATTTGACCCCTCAAACCTTGGTGATCCTGCTTTAGATGTATCTTAGTAAAGGGTATTTGAATCTATTATTTAATCCCTAAGTCTTTTGGGGCTTTCCAAAGTTATCTTGACTGTACTGCCTGGATAGGGCTACTAGCATTTGACTGGATAGTTTAGCAAATGCCTTCAAAGGTTTAAATCGGTTTGACTGTGTGCATGGACCAAGTCCATTTTGATTCCTCCAGTATTTCTAACATCCCCATTGATCATTGTATGGGCTTGTAAGCCTTTTAACCATTTTTTCACTAAGACTAGTGGCTTGGGTCTTAGTAAGCCTCTTCATGATGAAACCATCTCTATTGTCTGCAACTCATAATTCTCATGGGGGGTATCGAGGTTGTGGTTTGCATCAATTATTAAAGGTGTGAGAGTCAGGGTTCACCACTCTTTATAGAGAGTTAAGGGATTCAGTGATTGGATCATCATACCCTTGACACTTGCATCAGAGTAGGTGGTATGGGCGGTGATGAAAATATTTGGGGTGCTTATGAACCTAGGGTTTATATGGGTTCTTTTCTATGGTGAAGATATAGACTAGTATATGGGGACTGTCCTAGTATGATAGTGGAATACCAGAGAGTAAAGTTTACTGAACTAACAAGTGAATGTGCTTTGAGTGATAGGATAAGGACCTTGTGATAAGTTGAGGGGTTCTTAGGGTGTCTTAGAAGTTATATGTTGGGAGTCTTCAAAAGGAAATGAAGGTGTACTAAAGGATTAAGGATAATCATAGTCAGTGAACAATCAGAGATTGTATTCATGATTTTGAACAAGAAATAAGAGTAAAAGAACGATGTTTGGATGTTCCAAATGATGTTCAAGGTTGATTCAGAAGCCAATAAGTTATTGGTTGGGGTATGAGTCTATGTACGAGTTCAACATTTGTTGAGTTGAGTCCAAGGATGGAGGACGGGAGTTCAAATCAATTTGAGTCATGATGGCTAGACAAGGAAGTGAATTCCTTGAGTTGAATTACATTAGAAAAAATTCTTTAACCATAAAGCAATAGCAAACAAACATACACCAAGTTACCACCATACAAATTATTAATATATGATATTTTCAAAGAAACGTTCTATTCTATTTCAGGAATATTTATAAAACATTACCCCAGGTGTTTGAGCTACCCGTGTACATCTACTATAATGAGCACTACTTGGTGTGCTTGTACCACCAACTACACCCTGCAATGCATATGATTAATGTATCAATTTAGATTCTTCTATACAGAAAATTTTATTTACTTTTAATAGATTTAGGTAATTAATTAAAATAACATGTCAAAACAAAAATTTAAACAAACCTCTGTCAGCTCTGTACCATACACCATTGACAACAGATCATCTATGAGGGCCACATCCTTAGTAGTGGATTCTTGACATCTTCTCCTGCAATGTACACATGAACGAGATGTCAAATCATCCTCACTCACTTGGATATCTACCCCATCATAGATACCATTACAACTGATGCAGATATGCTCAATGGGTTGGGCTAACCCTGCAAATGTATCTGATGATAATGGAGCTCACATGGGATGAGATGTTCCTAATGGTGCATCTGATGATGATGGAGCTGGTGTGGTTTGGGATGATCCTAATGGCACATTTGATGAAGATGGAGGTGGAACATGCACTGATCCATCCTCTCCAACTAACTGAGTGTTATGCTGGATAATGACATCAATCAATGATGTAGCTGCATGAAGAGTCTATATATCCATAGAATCCTTCACCACTACTGGGACCACAACATGAATGAGGGGTTTTCTCATAGTACACCTCCTCTCTTGTGGTTGGGTAATCCTATGCACCCTGAGTCTATCCTGCACAAAGCCTCTCCCTCTACCCTGGAACTCATGAAAGTCAAAGTAATTCAGATTCTCACCAATGATAAACTCACAGTATAGCTTCATCAAAAAATATAAAGGCACCTCATTATTATTGCAAGGTTGTTGTTCAAATACCATGTACCACCTATCCCAAAAATCTGATTTCGTCCCACTATGTACACACCAATGTATAGGAAACCATTTTGTATTAACTTCTAGGGAATTTCTAGTATTAGGATCGGTAAAAAGGGCACATATGTCACATTTTTCTATGCCTTTTCTTTTCACATCCTCATATTTTAAACCATCAGCATAATATGTATGACACCTAACCCTCCATGAACCCCATTTTGTCACCTCTTGAGACACCTCATTTGCACAATTGGAAATTTTTTCTAATATAGTGGAGAGGGTAGAGTGATGTTGAAGACTAGAAGCCTTAAACCTATTGACTAATATATTAATTTTGTGCACTATTTTGGTTAAGGTGTTGTACAAGGTCCTCTTGTGTTGCATTTACATGATCTAATGGCACATGTGGAGGGTTTACAGGTGGCGGTGGTTGTGGATGAGGATAATTTTGAGGAGGTTTTATGGGTGGTGATGCTAGTGGATGAGGAGAATTTTCAGGAGGGTTTACAGGTGGCGATGGTGGTGGATGAGGATAATTTGGAGGAGGGTTTATAGGGGGTGGTATTTCATTTCTTTTTCCTCTTCTAGGGTTTTTTTATGAATCTGATATGAAATTAATTTAAAAGAAAATAAAAAATCAATATCATAACCAAATTTGATAAAAAATTGCAAAAAAAAACAACAAAACAACAAAAACAATAATACATACCTTTCTTACGGGGCGCCATTGCTTGAAAATGTGCAAATTGTTGAAGATTTCTTGTTTTATTCAAAGCCCGATCGGGTTCTTTGGCATTTTTGGTCTCCTAAGCTCTGCTAATCTGTGGTTTAGGCATTAGAAATGGCCTAAGCCATGGGCTATCTGTTGGTTGTATTCTATATTTTGGTTTCTTTCCCTCAGCCTTGTGCTCTTCCCTCTCATTCTTGTGTCTAATTTGGAAGTTCCTCAATTTTCAAGCTTTTCCCTGTTAAAATTTTAGGTTGTCAAGTCTAAACCTGTGAGAATATCCCAAAGGCTGAGAAACCCTATCTCTTTTTCAATGTTCAATTTTGAAAAGAAACCCTTGGGTCCTGTTCGTTTATGTTTCTTAGTTACCTTTTTGCCTCACTTAATTCATGAGTTGCATTCTAATCGCTTAGTCGCATAACTTAAAATGGCATATTCTTTTTTTTCCCAGACTTAGCAATTAGCCTTTGTCGCGTTGTCTCATGCAACATCAAAATATTCCTTGTTCTTTCTAAGACTTCATGATTTACTTTGCATCGCATAGTGAAATCATTGAACAGGACAGCAATATATTAAGGGGCCCACAGACAGGTCGGGAGGTCGCAAGAATTTTTCAGCAGTCAAGGGTTTATTATGAGACATTGCAATTTCTTTATGTCACGCGGTCACTAAATAAGTCTGAGGTTAAGTGTGATACAAAATATTTAGTCACGCAGTCTCCATAAAAGATGCCAGTTAAGTCAAATCTTCTGAGACTATGCGACTAACCTTTTGCGGTTTGGGCTGGAGCACAGTCGGGTTGTCGCCAAATAACTTAGCTTTTAATCATGATAAGACATGTGTCAAGAGTAAGTGGAATTCAAAGAGTGATCGCTTGATCACTTAAACGTAACATTTATTCAGTGACTATGAGACTAACTAAGAGTTTTGGTTTTTCGCAAAGTCTCAGAAGATTTTAAGGCTATGAGTAATTATTTGGCAATTAAGCGACAACCGTCAGATAAAGTCATTAAAAAATCCTACGGTAGTCACCAAGTCTGAGAATAAAAGAGCCTAAGGAGAAAATTCTTGGCGACCCAGTGGCTAAGGGAATGTCACAAGGTCGTCAGATAAATTAAAGGGTAGAATGCCTTGTCGTGATGTCTAAAGAAGTTTTGGCACTCAGTATTTTCATTTCACAATCAGGCGACTAAGGGCAGTCGCGTAGTCTAGTAAAGGAAAGATGGCATTTGGAAACTAAGAGATAACTGTAAAAGTTAACAGTGATAGTTTGTCGCGTAGTCTCATAAAATAATGTGGGTTAGTGATAACCATTGGTGACTTTGATTTCCTCATTGTTGCATGATTGCCAAATGATGACTGTGGTTAGCAAAGGTAGGGAAAGTTGTGTAGTCACAATGTCTCCAGATAAATCACGGGTTAAGAATTGGGATTAGCGATAGAGAAATTATATGCAGTCGCATGGTCGCTTAATACCAAATTTTGTGAAAAGGCGGCAGTATCAAGTATGTCAGTATGAATCATTTATCGACCAATCAGAGGCTGAGATTTTGATTACTATGCAGAAAAGGGTAGCTAAGATGTATGACAGTTGGCCAATCCCAGGAAGACATGTCAGCTCATTTGAATTTTATAAGGTTTTTCCGAGGATTCAGTTTTATGAATTTGATTTTCCTGTCACACTCAGGAAACTATGGCTAGGTTTTCAATCATGTTCACAGTATGTTGAATTAAAGACAGAATTGATGTTCTGAAAATCATGAGCTGTGTACTTCAAACGGTTATTATAAGGAGTTGGTGGTATGTCCATTTGCATTCACCTTGCTTTTAGAATTCCAAAACGTAAAGAGTTCAATTTTCTGACAGAGTAAAAATTCAGAGAATTGCAGGATTTTCTGTGGTTTAAAATTTTATTATTTCCAGAGAATTGTGCACAGGGCAGTTTGTGAATCTCAGTGTTAGATTTGTTTCAATATTGGTAGAGAAAAAGAGATTCAAGCACTATAAATATGAGAAAAGTGGTTAGTATAGCCTCGACTAGTGGTGAAAGTGAGAAGGTGGAAGACGAGCCCAAGGGAAAAGTAAATTTTTTAGATGAATTCCTCAGGCTGCTTCCTGGTTCAACTTAGAACAAAAGAGAAAATGCAAATGTGCTTATTGATGATTATCAAGATGTTCAAGATGTTGTTACTCCAGGAACAACAGGTTTTTCTCTTTTCAATTATTTTTAAAAGAATTCTGATAAGGCTATTCCAGTGTCAAACCCTTGGACCTATGGTTTAGCCAGATTAATTGTTCCTGACGTCTTCGTAGATGTAGACCTGTTCTTAAACCTGGCCAGTCATTATGATGTTTTTTCCAAGACAATCAAAAGGAATGATGGTACTTCCCTATTGATTTTAAATAGAAATTTGTTCATGCAAGCCTTTGGCTTATATAGCACCATGTCTACTAGAATCGACATGACGAAGCAACAACAGAGATATACCTTGAAACCTGGTATTGCTAGAGGCCAGTTGCTGAAACATATGCTAAAAGAAGTGAGAAAGTATTTAGATCCTATGTCTGGGACCAGCCCATATTATTACAAGGATTTACACTTCTACATCAAGTATGTTGCCTATGCCCTATGTAAAGTGCTAGGGATAGATGGTGATGCAGAGAAGATTAGTGCATGCATTTTGATGATGGTGTTGGACTTACAAGAGGTCCACTCCAATACTAGTTATGATTATATTCAACATATCATTGATAAAATGCATGAGAGTTTCATTGCAACACTGAAGAAGATGAAAGACCCAAAGGAGAAGGAGCCCAAGTTCTTACACTACTCCATTCTCATGCATCTCCTATTGCATTTCAATTTTGTAATCATGGATGTTGACAATTTGGCCCCTAAGAGGTTCTACCAAGCAGGACCAAATCCTATCCAATTTTGGGTGAGGGTTTGGAATTACACTTCTAGGGACTATGATTATTGTTCTTTTAGAATTGGATCATGTATCCAATAGTACAAAGTTTGGGGATCAGTAGAACAAGAATTCCACTGAAAGTTATACAACTTCTTAGGCCAAAGTGAATACACAGATATGTGGGGTGGAAAGCATAATTGGGTTGATTTCTTCTTGGAAGAGAATTACACAATCATCAGGGTATATGGGTGTATTCACCCACCTCATCTATTACCATATTATGTACCAGCAAGAGTGGCTGTAATGGAGTTTATATGGCAGCTATTGTTGATAGACAATGAGCATTTTGCGCCACATAAGAAAGGGACTTTGACCCCTAGGCAGTTTAGAATTTTTAACTTCACAATTGGCAAAGGTGTAATTGATTCAGTGGGTCAATGGTTGGAAGGATACAGAATGGGGGTAGCCCCTTATAGATATATTGACCCAGAAGGCTTTATGGTAGGGGTAAGAAGATTGTATACTCCTACAATCCTCAATACTAATGTCCACTATGAATGCATCGAGGAGGATGCAACAAGGAACATCTTAGATGAAGATGATATTCAGATGAGAAGACTGAGGATTCAACAGTTGTTAAATCTTGAGAGGCAAATAAAGAGAAATGGGATGGCTTTTGGGCGGTTTTACCCTAATCTCTCATATTTTGACAGGATTAAAGCCATGATAGACACCTATTATGTGCTCATAGAACAACTTGATACTTTTCTTGAAAAAAAATGTGCCCAAACACCTAATCATTCAGAGTCTGAATACAACAATAGTAGTGACAGTGATTATGCACGTCCTACTAGGTATGCTCCATCACAGCAAGACATTGCTGAAGTGCCACAGTTGCAAGGAGTAGAGGGCCACATTATGGATTTGACAATAGTCACCCAACCAGATGATATAGAGGAACCTACTGCAAAGAGGCAAAAATTAGAGATAGGCCAGCCTTCAACTGAACGGAAAAATAAGAAGAAAGATAAGGCTAAGGCCTTAGTACCTGGCAATAGGTTATATGATCATAACCTAAGGAAAGCAATTAGGGAGGGAAAGAAACAACAACCTGATTTAGATGATGAGGTTGAATTGCCTCTTAAGGCTTGTATTGATGAAAGATTGATTCATCAACAAGAATTTTTGAGTGATGATCACTTTGTGAAAATTGAGGAGTTCAAATACTTCCTGAGATGGTATAAGAAAGAACAAATAAGAGCTCAATCGACAGTTGATGGTAAGGAGACCATAACTAATGAGGCATTGGTGGCTTTGCAAAATTATGATCCTGAAAATGAGGATATCTCACCGAAGGATGCCAGGAAATTGGTACTAGGAAGTGGAATACTATTGGCTGAGGGCTAGGATTTAGCATCTGCCTTCATAATTGACCAAATAAGGAAACAACCAGACCTCAAGATGGCTAGTGAAGTTCAGATGGGTGATGTAATAAAAGGATTTGGGTATAGCCCAAAGTCTCAGGCCTTTGCAATGTGGAGCCTGTGCCCAAAAGATCAGAAGCCCCAAGTGATGAATATTCAGGATAATATGTTGGGAAACCAAATGGTGTGGACAATGCAAAATACAGGAGATTTGGAGATATCCCAAATCATGACACACTAGGATCACTTGAATGAAGACAAAACTAAACAATTGTCTTACAAATGTAACACATTGGTAGAAGAGACCAGTGCATTGGCAAAAGATATAGAATTATGCCAAATGCAACTATACCAACGGGATTAGATGATAAAGAAACTAATGAAAGAATTGGAAGAGAAAACTGAGGTGATGTATGTACCTATGCAACCACAACCCCTGCAAATTGAAGACAATGTAAAATCTGAAGAGGTGGTTGAGGAAAAAGCTAAGGAAGAGAAAGGAAATGTAATTGCTTTAAGAGCATTGAAAGGTGTGTTACAACATAGGATTGAAATCCTAAAAGATAAAACTGATGTTGCACTCAATACCTACAACAAATTGCCATCTTTGCATACAGAGGTGATGGGGTATTTGGCTATCCTAAACCCCTATTTTACTAAGTGGTCTACTAGGGTGAAATTATTTGAAAAGATAGCATCTTTGCAAGCCCTGAGATCTGATTTTCCAGACATAGTGATAGAAATTGAAGATGAGATCAAAAAAGTTAACATTGCTCTCTCATTCTTTAAGGGAAAATTGAACCAAATTGAGGTAAAGTTAAGCCTCTTTTCTGATGATTTTAATAGATTTATACCTTCCTTAAGGGGAGGTGATGATTAGGTAAAGGACTTAGATGCCTGGAGGGGTGATTTTGATAGAAAAATTCCTAGTGATGAGGCATTTATTTCAGGAACAGATGTGGATGTAGAAGGGTTCAATAAGATATTGGATGAAGCTTTCAATGTAGAAACTGACATCAACAAGTTTCTAATAGATGTCAAGAATATCACTGATGCAAGATGGGATAGGAAAAAGGTCTAAATACAGAGTACTTAGGACTTCAAGTGGCCATCAGATGATGAAGTGAAAGCATGGGAAGTGATGACTAGACTTAAGAGAAAGAAGTCAGCAGTTGAAGAAGAAATCTTGGACGATGAGTAAGGGTGACTACTTGGCACCTCACTGTTAAAGATAAAGAGGAAATTTATTGCAAAAGGAGAATGTAGGTGAATCTAAAAGCATGGTCATCCAGACTCGACATAACTTCTACCATCTACTATGTATACTATCAAATTCAAGTCACTAGATTGAGAGAAGAATGAAGAATATTTGTTTCCATCTTTTTGACTTGGTCATTCCACTGCTGCTTCTCTTTCTTTCTTTTTGTCTCTTCATTAGATTTAGGATTAGGTTTTCTAAGACCATTCGAAGCTTGTAGCATCCTTTTGAAAAGTATGCCAAGATGGTTAAAGACCTATATATTGAAGAGATTTGTATTTTCATAAGAGGATGAAATATATGAAAAAGGATCAGTCTTTCTAAATCTGTGTCTGTATTCTTTCAAGCTTCAAAGCTTTTTCATGTATGAAAGAAGGATTACATCAATAAAATATGGTGTAATTTTAATCTTCTCTATTGTTGTCTCCTTATTTCCTATGTATGTTTTTTTATGTTTAATATTGTAAGGCACTCTGAAGTATTTTGGTCACAAGGTGACTATCTAATTATTTGCAAGTTTCTTTCATGTAAAGAACTAAGTTTTGTGAGTAGTTTCAGGAAGCATATCAGTATTTAAGGATTTGATACAGTATTTTAGAGGTAATTAGATAATTTTTAAGGAAACTTATCCTAATTTCATGTAGGTTGTAAGGCAGCTTATAGTATTTTGTTTCTATGAGACTCCAAGCTTTTGACTCTTTAACCCAAAGGATAGGCACTGATCTAGGTCTGAGTCTGGTAATATATCATCACTAAAGTTTTCAAAACATTTAAAATTATTTCAAACACACTTGTTACTAAAATATATGAGCTAAACTTATCAGAGACTTATGTCAGCAGGATAGTGTCTACCCTGTTGATTCCTTGGAGAGTGAATCATTAGGTTATCCCTCCTAAAATCAAAAGGAAGAAGGATGCAAATCCTTGTCTCATTGGTTTATGTTCTCAAAACCATAGCTTGGCTTATAATACTCTGTTTCAAACTAATCATTGAAATCTCTAAAGTGTTTTATAAATTGTGACAGTGAGGTTTTTGGTTCATATCCAGTGAATGAAACAATCCACCAAATACATAGACTGAGATATCAGTAATCTTTAAAAGGTAGAACCTGCCTAAGTCTGTGGAGCTCAAAAATGAAGAAGGATATTATCCAATCCTTAGAAATTAGCCTTTCTCTTGCCTAAAATAGGTTTCATCTGAGTATACAAGGTATACTATCATCATTAGGTAAGTGTTGCAAGAAAAAGAGCTAACAAATTGGTGACTCTACTAGGGAGTTCTAGAGATTTTAAAAAATTTGTTAAGAATCTGCAGAATATCTCTTGCCCAAGTAATCAGGATCTCTGGCACTTAAAAGTTTAAACTTGTTTACAAGTATACTTATGGTTATTGTTAAAGCACTCTCTTGATAAGTATTCATCCCAAGTTTTGGGTGGTGACTCTAAAAGGAACATCTCTGTGATTAGTGCAAAAGAAATAAATGTCTTACAGAATGAATACTAGGTCAAGGGTGAGAACTGATCTAGAGAGGGTATTACATGAAGGAATCCCATCATCTTCAAGGGCTGGAGTCTCTTGGAGGAAAAAGAGAAATCAAGTTGATATGGACGAAACCCCTTTAAAAGGTGAAGAGGTTAATATCAGGAATGATATGAAT
>MU226953.1:389357-406475 GCA_018584345.1 Thuja plicata
CAATGAAGAGAAGTTTATTTTGAAGCAGCTTGCCCTAGTTCAACAAATGAAAAAGGAAAGAGAAATGAGAAAGAAAAGGAATGATCATAAGGATCTTGATAACAATAGAAAAAGACTTCCAAAACACTAAACTATGAAAGAAATAGAGAGGTCTCAGAAGAACCAAGAAATACCATTCACTCATAAAGCTTCCATTTTACAAATAAATAAGGGTAAACAAAAAATGGGTGAACATAAAGATCAAGAACCTAAATTTTAGAAGCTTGTGGTTGAACAAATGTCTAAGTTAGAAATTGATTTAGAAAAATAAAGAATTGAAAAAGAAACCATGGAAAAAATGTTGGAAAAGGCACAAATGGAAGCTGCCACAATTGAAATGAAGAAAAAGATAGATTTCTTACTATCTTCAGAATATTCTTATACTGGACCAGAGAATAATAAAACTTTTAGAGGAAAAGATACTACTTCCAAAGAGGATCATAGTTGTCAAAGGAAACCACTGCATAATGAGAGGTACAAACAATTTGATTTTGTTGGTATCCCTGGATACCCTAATGCTTTTACTAAAGATGTGGGTGATGTAGGAGAAAAACTCCCAAAGTTTGCTGGTAATAATGTGATTTCTTGTGAAACACATTTAAGGAAATTTATTGACTTTGTTGATGACTTGAATATCACCCATGAGGATGTACTAATGAAGTTATTTGTTTAGTCACTTGTTGAGGATGCAAGAGAATGGTTTAGAAGCCTTGCTAATGGCTTTATTGTTTCTATGGATGAGTTGATTGAATTATTTAAAGATCAGTATGGAGACAAAACAAATAAAGGATTTTTATTGAATGAGTTAAATAATATCAAGAAAAATTACAATGAAGAGGTTACTAAATTTAACACAAGGTTTCAAAGGGCTATGCACAAATTATTCCAGAAAAAAAAGCTAGATGAAGAGGTATGTCTAGAAACTTATTTAAATGCCTTTGATTCCAAGATGGGATATGCTCTGAGAGATAAAAACCCTAGAACTCTTACTGATGCTTATAAAATAGTAGTTAATATTGAAATGAACAGGAGAGTGTTTGGTAAATTAAATAGGAGGGATGATGCAAGGTTTAGCAAGAGCAATCTGAAAGAGCCAGAATATAAAGAATATAGGGCTCCTCAAAATAATAGACCTTCTTACAATAATACTTATAATCCTCAGAACAGAATGCAAAATCATCCATATGGAGCTCAGTTCAAAGATGGAAAGCCTGTTGTTGCACCTAAAGGAGAAAAAACAGACAATAAAACTCCAGACCCCCTACATAGAAATTATGTCCAATTTTGCAATGAGGAGACTTGGTGTGAGGCTTGTGATGCTCCTCATAATCCTGATTTTTGTGTTGTCTCCTTGGATTTAAGGGCAAGTGAGGAACAAGAAAAGTATGAGGGGGAACACTGTGATCATAGCATGACCAATACCTTTTCATGCCATGATGTTGATTCAAACAGTGAGGAAGAGAATTATGATTCCTATGTCTCACAAAAAAGGATTGAGAATCATCACCAACAGATCTTATCTGATAGTGAAACTGATGAAAATATAAGATGTCATGCTCAAAGTGATCAGGATGTTCCACTCATAAGGAAAGCTTCAGATGAAGAGAAGTCTAGAATCATTGTTGAGTTAGTGAATAAAGATAGAAGAAATTACCACTTAAGGAACAGGGTGGTAGCTGGAACTTGTAGCCAACCTTCAGGTGTCTTTATAAAGGAAAATAAGGTAGACACTAAGTATGTTCAGAAAAAGGAAGGACCTAGTGAATGTGTAAATAAACACAAGGTCAAGATTGTCACAAAAGCCATAGAGCCAAATGTTGTTCCTGAGTTGGTTCAAAAGGAACACAATGAGGAAAATGATGCTATTATTGACAAATCAAAGTGTTTAGATGTGAGGAATACTCTAGTAGACATGGGTCAGTGCCTTTCCCAGATGATAGTTAAGGTTCCCTTTCTAGAAATGATGAGGATGAAAGAGCATAAAGAAAAAGTAATGTCATTATTAAATAGTGTACCCACAATAAAGGTTCAGAGTCCAGTGGTGGCTGCTAAGAAACCAACTACTGGGGGAAATGAGTTAGAGGTGTTGACATCTGAAATCCCTCAAATATTCCTAAATGCAACCTCTGCTCCAAAATTTGTTGACCCATTCTTTCTCTCATTGATAATTAATGATAAAATGCTCAAGAATTGCATGATTGATTCAGAAGCCTCAAATACAGTTATGCTAGTTGAAATCATGAAGGCAATGGGGATACAAGTTGATACACCTCATGGAAAATGTAGAGCTATGGATTCCAGAGAGGTCCATGTAATTGGAACTATTGAGGCTATGCCTTATAGATTAGCAGTTTGCCCTGATGTAGTAATGACAATGAATGTTCTTGCGGTTGACATACCACCTCATTATGGCATGTTGTTATCAAGGAAATGGAGTTCTCAAATGGGTGGTAGTATACAAAATGATTTATCATATGCTATTTTCAACATTGCTGGAGAAAATGTAAATATCTTGAGGGAGAGCCGAACTCCCCACATGGTAGAAAAATATGAGGATACTCATGTGAACTGTTACATTGACATAGATATGGAAAATTTCAGAATTCAAAAAGATGAACATAAAAATCAAGGAGCTGACCCTTTGACCAGAGAATTAATCTTGCAGGAAGATGGACTATGGAAAATGTACTTTGATGGTGCTTTCTCTAAAGAAGGATCAGGGGCAGGAGTATTTTTAATATCTCCATCAGGTACAACTTTTAAATACTCATTTCTGTTAGACTTTCAATGTACAAATAATACTGCAGAGTATGAGGCTTTATTCTTAGGACTTGAGATTGCTACCAAACATGGTATAAAATGTTTAAGGGTTTATGGTGACTCTGAGCTGGTGGTAGAACAAGTTAGATCTAAATATGCTATGAAGAATGATAGATTGAAAATGTACAAACATGCTATATGGGATCAAATTGAGATGTTTGATGCTTTTAATATAAATTGGATAGAGAGGTCAAAAAGTATTATGGCTGATTTTCTAGCGAATGTGGCTATGAAAAATGATGATTTGACCTTACATGGAGTATCAGTACTTGAAGTAAAAACAAGACCAGTTGTTCCAAACAACATATACAACTGGCAAGTGTTCCAGGATGATCAAGATATTTTAAGGTTCATGCAATGTTTAGATCACTATGAGAACCAAAATATTGATTGTTGTTCCTTACTAGAACATGATGATGGAAAGGATTATATTTTTGGAAATGAAGTTGTCCAATTAAGTTCTAATCAGATTCCTAGGGTTTTGGTTGAACTTGAGGTATTGTTTATAACTCAGCAAAATAATACATCAAAGTTAAGCAATGCCAATGTTGAGGATTTAGAAGAAATAAACTTAGGATCTGAAAATAATCCTCAAATAGTTTATATTGGAAAAGGTTTGGATTCTCATGTAAGAAAAAATTTAATCAAGCTACTGAGAAAATACAAACATGTCTTTTCTTGGTCGTATGACGACTTGAAAGCATATAGAGAAGACCTTTTTCAGCATGAAATTCCTTTGAAGTCAGATGTAAGGCCATTCAGGCAGACAAAAAGACCTATTAACCCCTTGTTGGCTCCCAAGATGCAACAAGAGTTGATGAAACTCAAGGATGCAGGGATAATCTAGCCTATTAGACATTCAACATGGGTATCGAATCTAGTGCCAGTTAGGAAGAAAAATGGTGACATCAGACTATGTGTTGATTTTAGGAACCTCAATATTGCTTCATTAAAAGATAATTATTCACTGCCAAATATGGAAGCAATGTTGCATAAGGTGACTGGTTCTGAATTGTTGTCCATGATGGATGGTTTTTCAGGTTATAACCAGGTTTTAGTTAAAGAAACAGAGCAATATAAAACTACATTTACTACTCCTTAGCGAACATATGTGTATATCAGAATGCCTTTTGGATTAATAAATGCAGGAGAAACTTTTCAAAGGGCCATGGATGTTTCTTTTAAGGAGTTTATAGATCTATTCATGGTCATTTATCAAGATGACTTGACTACATATTCCAAGAAGGCTATTGATCATTGTGACCATCTGGGTAAGATTTTTAATAAAGCATTGGAATATGGCGTTTCATTGAACCCTAAGAAGTGTCACTTTGCAGTCAAAGAGGGGAAGTTGCTAGGACATATAGTGTCCAAGGAAGGGGTAAGGATAGACCCTGAGAGGGTGGAAGCAATTCAAAGGGTAATTGCTCCAAAAAATTTAAAAGGTGTTCAGTCCTTCTTAGGGAAGATAAATTTTGTTAGAAGGTTTATAGTAAATTTTGCAGAAATTGTTAAGCCCATTGTAAAATTGCCAAAGAAAGATGCTAAGTTTGTTTGGAATGAGGAAGCTCAGCAAGCATTTGAAAGAATTAAAGAGGCAGTACAAGAGGCTCCAATTTTAAAATCTCCAGATTACACTAAGCCTTTCTCTTTGTTTTCATTTTCCTCATTCCATACTATTGCTGCCATATTGCTTCAAAAGGATGAATAGGGATTTGAACATCCCATAGCCTTTTATAGTAGATCTTTGCAGGCTGCCGAGATTAACTATGAAATAATGGAAAAGTAGGCTTATGCATTGGTAAAAGCTGTAAAATCATTTAGACCTTATTTGGTTTGTGCTAAGGTGCAGGCCTATGTTCCTCATTCAACATTAAAATATATCCTTACACAGTCAGAGGTTACTAGTAAGAGATGTAAATGGATTACAAGAATCCAAGAGTTCAATCTTGAAATCAATATCACCAAACTAATAAAAGGACAAGGCCTGGAAAAACTTATGATAGAAGAGAATCTAGATTTAGTGCAGCTGAACCAGACAGAAATATATGACCAAGCTGTTACTAGTATAGAAAGGAAACCATATTATGCAGATATTGTTTTCTTTCTCAAAAGTGCTAGGTTCCCTAATCATTTATCTAAAAATTAAAATAGAAGTTTGAAGTTACAAAATCAAAGGTACATTCTGATCCAAGGAGATTTGTTTTGGAAAGATAAGAATGGTATACTATTGTTGTGCCTTGACAAGTACCAAGCTAAGAGGGTTTTGACTAAGATGCATGAAGGGGAATGTGGTGGTCACTTTTTTGCTAAGACCACCGCCAATAAGATTTTGAGGTCAAGATATTATTGGCCTACCTTGTTCAAGGACACATATATTCATGTTAGGAAATGTCAACCATGTCAGAGGTTTTCCAACAAATTAAAATTTGTAGGTGCTCTGTTGCTAAATCCAGTGAGCACTGAGGTTCCTTTTGCTATGTGGGGGATTGATTTTATTGGAGAATTTCAAGAGAAATCTAGTGCAGGACATAGCTGGATATTAGTGGCCACTAATTACTTTACTAAATGGATTGAGGTTATCCCTACCAGGAAAGCGACAAGAAAAGTGGTTACCGAGTTTCTCATGGATAACATTTTAACCAGGTTTGGTGTGCCTAGTAAATTAGTGATGGATAATGCTATGAGTTTCAGATCAGAAGAAATGATGAGCTTCTGTGAAAGATATGGGATTACAATATCATACTCATCCCCATATCACCCATAGGCTAATGGACAAGCTGAGTCTAGCAACAAAAGCATATTGAAGATACTAAAGAGGAATTTGGAACAAAATAAGAAAACATGTTATACAAAGTTGAGATTAGCTATTTGGGCTGATAGGATAACAATCAAGAAGGCAACTGGTAAGTCCCCTTTTGAATTGCTATATGGTTTACAAGGAAGGTTGCCAATGAATAATTTATTACCTGTTTACCAGTTCATGCAAGAGAAACATTTAGATGTCTCTAACCCAATGCAAGATAGAATGATACAACTGATAGAATTCGATGAAGCAAGGAGAGATAGTCAGAATGAGAATATAAGGTTATAGAAAAAAATGAAGTATTTGTTTGACTAAAGGGCTACTAAAAGAAAGTTTCAGGCTGGTGACTTAGTTCTCCAATGGAACACAAGAACAGAAGATAGAGGTAAGAATAATAAATTTGAGTCGTTATGGCTAGGTCCTTATATAATCTCATAACATTTTGGCAAAGACTCATATTTGTTGAAAAATATGGAGGGAGAAGGTTTTGAGTTGCTTGTGCATGGGCAATTTTTGAAACCTTTTTTCAAGTGAAAATCATTGCAGTACATATGTGAATATGTATCATATGTATAGTCCTTCCTTTCCCTATTTGTAAGTTTTGTAAATATTTCCCTCTTGTTTTTGGTGTTCTGCTCCATTTTGGTGGTGGTCTACAACCAGAGATTCTATGGTTCTTTGCCATAAACCATGTTTAGCCAATCCTCATCAAAGCCACTATTGGTTGTATTCTAGGTTTTGGTTTCTTTCCCTCAGCCTTGTGCTCTTCCCTCTCATTCTTGTGTCTAATTTGGAAGTTCCTCAGTTTTCATGCTTTTCCCTGTTAAAATTTTAGGTTGTCAAGTCTAAACCTATGAGAATATCCAAAACGCTGAGAAACCCTAGCTCTTTTTCAATGTTCAATTTCAAAAAGAAACCCTTGGGTCCTATTCATTTATGTTTCTCAGTTACCTTTTTGCCTCACTTAAGTCATGAGTTGCATTCTAATCGCTTAGTTGCACAACTTAAAACAACATATTCTTTTTTTTCCTAGACTTAGCGATTAGCCTTTGTCGTGTTGTCTCATGCAACATCAGAATATTCCTTTTTCTTTCCCAGACTTCACGATTTGCTTTGTATCGCATAGTCATAGTTTCATTAAATAGGCCAGCAATATATTAAGGGGCCCACAGACAGGTTGGGAGGTCGCAATAAGTTTTCAGCAGTCAAGGGTTCATTACGAGACATTGCAATTTCTTTATGTCACGCGGTCGCTAAATAAGTCTGAGGTTAAGTGTGATACAAAAGATTTAGTCACGCAGTCTCCATAAAAGATGCTAGTTAAGTCAAATCTTTTGAGACTATGCGACTACCCTTTTGCGGTTTAGGCTGGAGCACAGTCGGGTTGTCGCCAAATAACTTAGCTTTTAATCACAATAAGACATGTGTCAAGAGGTAAGTGGACTTCAAAGAGTGATCACTTGATCACTTAAAGGTAAAATTTATTTAGCGACTATGAGACTAAATAAGAGTTTCAGTTTGTCGCAAAGTCTCAGAAGATTTTAACGCTATGAGTAATTATTTGGCGACTAAGCGACAGCCGTTAGATAAAGTCATTAAAAGATCCTACAGTAGTCACAAAGTCTGAGAATAAAAGAGCCTAAGGAGAAAATTCCTTGTGACCCAGTGGCTAAGGGTATGTCGCGAGGTTGTCAGATAAATTAAAGGGTAGGATGCCTTGTCGCGATGTCTCAAGAAGTTTTGGCACTCAGTATTTGTATTTCACGATCAGGCGACTAAGGGCAGTCGCATAGTCTAGAAAAGGAAAGATGGCATTTGGCGACTAAGAGATAACTGTAAAAGTTAACAGTGACAGTTTTTCATGTAGTCTCATAAAAGAATGTGGGTTAGTGATAACCATTGGCGACTTTGATTTCCTCATTGTCGTGTGATCGCCAAATGCTGACTGTTGTTAGCAAAGGTAGGGAAAGTTGTGGAGTCACTATGTCTCCAGAGAAATCATAGGTTAAGGATTGGGATTAGTGACAGAGAAATTATATGCAGTCACGTGGTCGCTTAATACCAAATTTTGTGAAAAGGCGGCAGTATCAAGTATGTCAGTATGAATCGTTCATCGACCAATCAAAGGCTGAGATTTTGATTACCGTGCAAAAAAGGGTAGCTGAGATGTATGACAGTTGGCCAATCCCAGGAAGACATGTTAGCTCATTTGAATCTTATAAGGTTTTGTTGAGGATTCAATTTTATGAACTTGATTTTCCTGTCACACTCAGGAAACTACGTCTAGGTTTTCAATCAGGTTCACAATATGTTGAATTAAAGACAAAATTGATGTTTTGAAAATCATGAGCTATGTACTTCGAATAGTTATTATAAGGAGTTGGTGGTATGTTCATTTTCATTCACCTTGCTTTATGAATTCCAAAACATGAACAGTTCAGTTGTCTGACAGAGTAAAAATTTAGAGAATTGCAGGGTTTTCTGTGGTTTAAAATTTCATTATTTCCAGAGAATTATGCACAGGGTAGTCTGTGAATCTCAGTGTTAGATTTGTTTCAATATCGGTAGAAAAAAAGAGATTCAAGCACTCTAAAAATGAGCATTGTAGTTATTATATCCTTGACCAGTGGTGAAAGTGAGAAGGTGGAAGACGAGGCCAAGGGAAAAGTAAAATTTTCAGATGAATTCCTCAGGCTGCTTCCTGGTTCAAGGCAAAACAAAAGAGAAAATGCAAATGTGCTTATTGATGATTATCGAGATGTTCAAGATGCTGTTACTCCAGGAACAATAGGTTTTTCTCTTTTATATTATTTTTATAAGAATTCTGATAAGGCTATTCCAGTGTCAAACCCTTGGACCTATGGTTTAGCCAAATTAATTGTTCCTGACATCTTTGTAGATGTAGACTTTTTCTTAGACCTGGCGAGTCATTATGATGTTTTGTCCAAGACAATCAAAAATAATGATGGTACTGCCCTATTGATTTTAAACAGAAATTTGTTCATGCAAGCCTTCGGCTTATATAGCACCATGTCTACTAGAATCGACATGACAAAGCAGCAACAGAGATATACCTTGAAACATGGTATTGCTAGAGGCCAGTTGCTGAAACATATGCTAAAATAAGTGAGAAAGTATTTAGATCCTATGTCTAGGACCAGCCCATATTATTACAAGGATTTACACTTCTACATCAAGTATGCTGCCTATGCCCTATGTAGAGTGCTAGGGATAGATGGTGATGCAGAGAAGATTAGTGCAGGCATTTTGATGATGGTGTTGGACTTACAAGAGGTCCACTCCAATACTAGTTATGATTATATTTAGCATATCATTCATGAAATGCATGAGGGTTTCATTGCAACACTGAAGAAGATGAAAGACCCAAAGGAGAAGGAGCCCAAGTTCTTACACTACTCCATTCTCATGCATCTCCTATTGCATTTCAATTTTGTAATCATGGATGCTGAAAATTTGGCCCCTTAGATGTTCTACCAAGCAGGACCAAATCCTATCCAATTTTGGGTGAGGGTTTGGAATTACACTTCTAGGGACTGTGATTATTGTGCTTTTCAGAATTGGATCGTGTATCCAATAGTACAAAGTTTGGGGATCAATAGAACAAGAATCCCACTGAAAGTTATACAACTACTTAGGCCATGTGAATACACAGATATGTGGGGTGGAAAGCATAATTGTGGTGATTTATTCTTGGAAGAGAATTACACAGTCATTAGGGTATATGGGTGTATTCACCCACCTCATCTATTACCATATTATGTACCAGCAAGAGTGGCTACAATAGAGTTTATATGGCAGATATTGTTGACAGACAATGAGCATTTTGCACCACATAACAAGGGGACTTTGACCCCTAGGCAATTTAGAATTTTTAACTTCACAATTGGCAAAGGTGAAATTGATGTAGTGGGTCAATGGTTTGAAGGATACATAATGGGGGTAGCCCCTTATAGATATATTGACCCAGAAGGCTTTATGGCAAGGGTAAGAAGATTGTATACTCCTACAATCCCCAATACTAATGTCCACTGTGAATGCATAGAGGAGGATGCAACAAGGAACATCTTGGATGAAGATGATATTAAGATGAGAAGACTGAGGATTCAAGATTTGTTAAGTCTTGAGAGGCAAATAAAGAGAAATGGGATGGCTTTTGCAGGGTTTTACCCTGATCTTCCATATTTTGACAGGATTAAAGCCATGATAGACAACTATTATGTGCTCATAGAACAATTTGATCCCAGACACCTGATCATTCAGAGTCTGAATACAACAGTAGTAGTGACAGTGATTATGCACATCCTACTAGGTATGCTCCACCACAACAAGACATTGTTGAAGTGCCATAGTTGCAAGGAGTAGAGGGCCACATTGTGGATTTGACAATAGTCACCCAACCAGATGATATAGAGGAACCTACTGCAAAGAGGCATAAATTAGAGATAGGTCAGCCTTCAACTGAAGGGAAAAATAAGAATAAAGATAAGGCTAAGGCCTTAGTACCTGGAAATAGGTTATATGATCATAACCCAAGGAAATCAATTAGGGAGGATAAGAAATAGGAGCCTGATGTAGATGATGAGGTTGAATTGCCTCTTAAGGCTTGTATTGATGAAAGATTGATTCATCAACAAGAATTTTTGAGTGATGATCACTTTGTGAAAACTGAGGAGTTCAAAGACTTCCTAAGATGGTATAAGAAAAAACAAATAAGAGCTCAACTGACAGTTGATGGTAAGGAGACCATAACTAATGAGGCATTGGTGGCTTTGCAAACTTATGATCCTGAAAATGAGGATATCTCACTGGAGGATGCCAGGAAATTGGTACTAGGAAGTGGAATACTATTGGCTGAGGGCTGGGATTTAGCATTCGCCTTCATAATTGACCAAATAAGGAAACAACCAGACCTCAAGATGGCTAGTGAAGTTCAGATGGGTGATGTAATAAAAGGATTAGGGTATAGCCCAAAGTCTTAGGCCTTTGCAATGTGGAGCCTTTGCCCAAAAGATCAAAAGCCCCAAGTGATGAATATTCAGGAGAATATGGTGGGCAACCAAATGGTGTGGAAAATGCAAAATATAGGAGATTTGGAGATATCCCAAATCATGACACACTGGGATCACTTGAATGAAGACAAAACTAAATAATTGTCTGACAAATGTAGCACATTGGTAGAAGAGACTAGTGCATTGGCAAAAGATAGAGAGTTATGCTGAATGCAACTATACCAACGGGATCAGATGATAAAGAAACTGATGACAGAATTGGAAAAGAAACCTGAGGTGATGTATGTACCTATGCAACCACAGCCCCTGCAAATTGAAGACAAAGAAAAATATGAAGAGGTGGTTGATGAAAAAGCTGAGGAAGAGAAAGGAAATGTAATTGATTTAAGATCATTGAAAGGTGTGTTACAACATAGGTTTGAAATCCTAAAATATAAAACTGATATTGCACTCAATACCTACAACAAATTGCCAACTTTGCATATAGAGGTGATGGGGTATTTGGCTATCCTAAACCCCTATTTTACTAAGTGGTCTACTAGAGTGCAATTATTTGAAAAGCTAGCATCTTTGCAAGCCCTGAGCTCCAATTTCCCAAACATAGTGACAGAAATTGAAGATGAGATCAAAAGAGTTAACATTGCTCTCTCATTCTTTAAGCACAAATTGAACCAAATTGAGGTAAAGTTAAGCCTCTTTTCTGATGATTTTAACAGATTTATACCTTCCTTAAGGGGAGATGATGATCAGGTAAAGGACTTAGATGCCTGGAGAGGTGAGTTTGATAGAAAAATGCCTAGTGATGAGGCATTTATTTTTGGAATAGATGTGGATGTAGAAGGGTTCAATAATATATTGGACAAATCTTTCAAGGCAGAAACTGACATCAAAAAGTTTCTAATAGATGTCAAGAATATCACTGATGCAAGATGGGACAAGGAAAAGGTCAAAATATAGAGTACTCAGGACTTCAAGTGGCCATTAGATGATGAAGTGAAAGCATGGGAAGTGATGACTACACCTACGAGAAAGAAGCCAGCAGTTGAAGAAGAAATCTTGGATGATGAGTAAGGGGGACTACTTGGCGCCTCACTATTAAAGATAAAGAGGATAGTTATTGCAAAAGGAGAATGTAGGTGAATCTAAAAGCATGGTCATCCAGACTTGACATAAATTCTGCCATCTACTATGTATACTATCAGATTCAAGTCTCTAGATTGGGAGAAGAACGAAGAATATCTATTTCCATCTTTTTGATTTGGTCATTGCACCGCTTCTTCTCTTTCTTTCTTTTTGTCTCTTCTGTAGTTTTAGGGTTAGGTTTTATAAGACCATCTGAAGCTTGTAGCATCCTTTTGAAAAGGTTTCCAAGATGGTTAAAGACCTATATATTGAAGAGAGTTGTATTTTCATAAGAGGATGAAATATATGAAAAAGGATCAGTCTTTCTATATCTGTGTCTGTATTCTTTCAAGCTTCAAAGCTTTTTCATGTATGAAAGAAGGATTATATCAATAAAATACGGTGCAATTTTACTCTTCTCTATTGTTGTCTCCTTAATTCCTATGTATTCTTTTTTATTTTTAAGATTGTAAGGCACTCTAAAGCATTTTGGTCACAAGGTGACTATCTAATTATTTGCAAGTTTCTTTCATGTAAAGAACTAAGTTTTGTGAGTAGTTTCAGGAAGCATATCAGTATTTAAGGATTTGATATAGTATTTTAGAGGTAATCATATAATTTGTAAGGAAAATTATCCTAATTTCATGTAGGTTGTAAGGCAGCTTATAGTATTTTGTTTCTATGAGACTCCAAGCTTTTGACTCTTTAACCCAAAGGATAGGCACTGATCTAGGTCTGAGTCTGGTAATCTATCATCACTAAAGTTTTCAAAACATTCAAAATTATTTCAAACACACTTGTTACTAAAATATATGAGCTAAACTTATCAGAGACTTATGTCAGTAGGACAGTGTCTACCCTATTGATTCCTTGGAGAGTGAATCATTAGGTTATCCTTCCTAAAATCAAAAGGAATAAGGATGAAAATCATTGTCTCATTGGTTTATGTTCTCAAAACCATAGCCTAGCTTATAATACTCTATTTCAAACTAATCATTGCAATCTCTAAAGTGTTTTATGAGTTGTTAGAGTGAGGTTTTTGGTTCATATCCAGTGAATGAAACAATCCACCAAATACATAGACTGAGATATCAGTAATATTTAAAAGGTAAAACTTGCCTGAGTCTGTGGAGCTCAAAAATGAAGAAGGATATTATCCAATCCTTAGAAATTAGCCTTTCTCTTGCCTAAAAGAGGTTGCATCTGAGTATACGAGGTATACTATCATCATTAGGTAAGTGTTGCAAGAAAAAGAGCTAACACTATCCAAAATGTAATACGTTTCTAATAACCTGATCAGGTTATTAGGAACATCATAGAACTCGATCGGGTTATTAGAAAATATTATATGTCTAATAACCCGATCGGGTTAATCAAAACATCTCAGAACCTGATCAGGTTAATCAAAACATCTCAAAACCTGATCAGGTTCTTAGAAAGTTAAATTTTTTTAATAATATTGTCTAGGATTGGTTACCAATCCTAGTACAATTTCAAAATTTCAATAACCTGATCAGGTTATATGAAATTTGATTTTTTTTTAAAGATGTGTCCACGTTTTTGGTCCACAACTTGCTGCACACACCCGTAGAAACAACACTTATCTCTAAAGTTAGAAAACCTGATATTTGGGTTATTGATAGTGGTTGTACACATCACATGAATGTTGATAAAGAAAATTTTTAATTTCTTGAGCATTATGATAGAGGATCAGTAAGAATGGGAAATGATACACCCTGTCAAGTAAAAGAAAAATTTACTATCATGCTGAACAATTAAATCAAATGTGAAAATGATTATTGGGTAAAAGGACTTAACTACAATCTGTTGAGTTTTTCATAGTTGAACAACACAAGACACCGAGTTGCATTTTAGAATAGAAAAACAAGAATCTATGATGGAAAAGGAAAATTGATCGGTACTAGTGAAAAATCAAGAGGTAACCTATTCTATCTTGACACAGCTAAAACTACTTGTTTATTGGCAAAGAATGAAGATATATGGCTATGGAATAAAAGACTTTTTCATGTAAATTTTGACAACATGGTTAAGATTAGTATAAAAATAAAAGTTAGAGGCTTATTGAGTTTAACTAAAGTAGACCATGTAATGTGCAAAAATTGTCAAATGGGTAAGATGTTAAAATCTAATTTCAAGAGCAAGAATTTCTCATCTAATGACATTTTGGAGTTAGTTCATACAGACTTATGTGGACCAATGAGAACACAAAGCTATTTTGGGGATAGATATTTTATTTTATTTGTTCATAAATACTCTAGGATTATGACTATAATGTTTCTAAAGAGAAAACTAGATCATTTAAGATGTTTAAGTGGTATAAGGGAAAAATGGAAAAAAAAAAATTGGTAGAGATCTGAAGTGTTTGAGATATGATAGAGGAGGTGAATTTATTTCTGATGAGTTCACTAAATTTTGTAATGAGAATGAAATCAAAAGATGGTTTTCTATACGAAGGACACCACAACAGAATGGGATTGCTAAAAGAAGGAACAGATCAATTGTTGATTGTGCTAGAACATTGATGATTGAAAAGAAAGTTGCACAAACATACTGGAGAAAAGTAGTTAGCACAATAGTATACACACTGAACCAAGTACAACTAAAGAGATATTCAAACATAACACCTTATGAGCTATGGTATGGTAATACTCCCAATGTGATCTATTTTAGAATATTTTGAAGTAGGTGTTATATTTTGAAAGATGATCAAAATGGAAAATTTGATTCAAAAATTGATGAAGGAATATTTATTTTATATTCTACTAAGAGTAAAGCTTACAAATGTTTGAACAAGTCAACTAACAAAATCATTGAGAGTGCAAATGTGAAAGTTGATGAATTTGTTGATTTAAATGATGAAGACAACATGAAAGAATCAGAGGACTATATTAGATTTGTTTACTGGGAATAACCTGACTCTATACCAACACAGATGCATAGTGTTACCAAGAAACAGACTAATTCTCCTGGGAAACAAACTAATGTAACTGGGTGACAGGTATCACAAACCAAGAATCAGGAAAATGCTGAAATAGAAGATCATGAACTTGAAGACAATGTAGATACTAAAGAAGATGATGAAGGACCAAGAATTGAACCTGTACTTGCTATATATGTAAGAAGACACCATCCACAGGATTAGATCATTGGAGATAAAAGAGAAAGCATATTGACAAGAAGTAAGTTCAGAGATGACACTTGTTTAATTTGTGAATTTGAGTCTAAGAATGTTAAATATGCATTAGAAAATGAAGAATGGTTTAATGTCATGAATGAAGAAATTGAAAAGATACAGAAAAATAAGACATGGACTTTAGTACTGAGACCAACTGATAAAAATATTATTGGCACCAAATAAATTTTCAAAAACAAATTGAATGAAGATGGGAATGTAATCAGGAATCAAGAAAGATTAGTTTGCAAAGGGTTTTCACAAGAAGAAGGGATTGACTATGGAGAAACTTTTGCACCCATTTCTAGACTTGAAGGAGTAAGGATACTACTTGCATACCCTGCATATAAAGGGTTCAAGGTATATCAAATGGATGTGAAATCCATATTTTTAAATGGAATACTTGAAGAAGAGGTATACATTGAACAACCTAAAGGATTTATTGATCCTGATCAGACACACATGGTATGTAAGTTACACAAAGATCAGTCATTTGTCACCAACAACTAACTACAGTCGTGACTGACAGAACAAAGAGTTTAGAAAATGACAAAATATCTAGCTGGAAGAGCTAAATATAGACTTAACTTGTTGTCTACTTTGTTTTATTTGACCAGAGATAAGTGATTGATTTAAAGATGATTTTTATAGTTGGTAAGAAGATATCTACGAGACAAATTAGGAGTTATGTTTTAAATCTAATTGGATGGATTGTTTATCACGCCAAGAATCAAGAGCCAAGAAACACTGAATATTATGTCTATATAAGAGACAAGCTTAATTCATTTATGAAAGGGATTAAGGGGAGTGAATAGAAAGAGGATGTTGAAGAGAAGCTGATGAAGAAAAAATTCATGCAGTGCTGATCAAATAAGGTGAAGGAGAGCTATGGAATTCTGCAGACAACCGACAAACAGTGAGCATAGAATCACAGTGCAGAAAGTGTGGAGCATAAGGATTGAATTGATAAATTGGTCAAAGAGGTAATGTAATTAAATAGATCTAAAAATCTACAATTCAAGTTGCAATATGAATAGGTCATAGTGTTTCAGTTTAACCATTGAAGCATCAAGTCTCTTAACCAAGAAGGACTCAACAGTCTTCTATATATTGAGGTATATCTCAAGGAGAGCCAAAAAGGTTGATTCATGAAAGTAGCATTGGACTTGCTTGATACCTATTGATAGTCTAAGAAGGAGGCTTATTCAAGGATGGTAGCAATAGATGCCTGATACTAAGTGACAACCTCTATGTATAAAATCCTCTAACAAGGTCACACTTAACAGTGTGTTTGTAACCTTTAACATAGTTGGCTCCTAACAGGGTTCACTTCAGAAGAGTGAAAATTTGGGGTATCGGTCCCAATGGTCTTTCCCTTAATAGGGTTTCCATGTTAAAATTTATGTGTTATGTGTATATGATTCATTTCTTTAATGTTTTGCATCTTACATAGCTAAATCTGGATTGATTAGTATAATCTACTTATTTATCGAGTTTTGGTAAATAATTATACAGCTTATCAGTAATCAAGAAAGAATAAGGATTGATAGATAAAACTGACAGACAGTTAATCATTATTAGTATTTCATGACATGCATCTTGTAGGGACATAATAATATGAGATTTATTGATTGGTGGCTACTTTTGAAGGATAAATTTTTGAGGCCATTGATTCGCCCCGCCCCCTCTTAGTTATTACTAACAATTGGTATCAAAGCTTGTGTTCTTAGAAAGGAAGGTTTCAAGACCTAAGTCAAGATCACAAGATGAACAGATGAGATGTGCCCAAGTTAAACAAAGACAACTTTGCTTCATGGAAAAGTAGGATAAGACTCCACTTATCAGGTATTGATAATGATGTTAGGGTAAAAGCACAAAGTTGTGTCACGTTTCAAGACAACTTATCAGCACAGCTGAATTTGAGTATTTATAACTAAAATTATTTTTTGTCAAACATATGGTCTAGCTAGATTCATTCTAGCTAAGTTAGATAAGTTCTTCACCTTTTCCAATTGGAAATATCTATTAAATGCATGTTTTATAACAATTACTAAAGAAATAAAATTATTTCAGAAAAATGATGTTTCAATAACTCTTACTATTTTTAA
>MU226953.1:428449-490828 GCA_018584345.1 Thuja plicata
TACATGCAAACTCCTCCACTCATCTCTACTTAAGAGATGTCTCTCACACACTTGCTTCAATAATCTTCTCCTCTCTCTCTCAATCTCTCATTGCTCTCATTATTGTATTGAGCTCATTGCTCACATCCTTTAGGCTTTTTGCCATATTCTTATTCACAAAGGGGTTTTTCTTTTCTTTTCCCCTTACCAAAATCTCTTGGCTCATTGTTGGATTCTTGAAGTGCTTTGTGGTTGATCTTGAAATCTTTCTCTCCTTTGGCTTATGGTAAAATCTTCCAACATTTCATTTTCTTGGATTAATACTTGTTTAAGTTTTCATTCTTTTCATTCTTCTTACATATTGTCAAACAAACTTCTCTACAAGATCAGAGAAAGTAGAGATTGACCCATAAGGAAGGGCCATGAACCATTCTAAACCTGCGCCTCCAAGACTCCTAGTGAAGAGTCTTTTTAAGTAATTCTCATGATAGGAAACTTCTTGACATGCAATGTAAAACTCTTTGAGATGTTGTAGAGGACATGTTTCACCTTTGTATTTCTTGAATATGGGAATCTCAAAGTTTGGTGGGAATGGTTGCATTGTGATGGACATGTCAAATGGATAGGGACAAATCTCTTCAAAAGAAAACTCTTTTCTTGCCCCCATTTTATAGGCCTTGTACAATGCTTTTGAGCTCATTGAATTTTTGGGTGAAATGTGGAGTATTCTGGGGAACAAACGGTGGTACATAACCTTCACCTCCTCCAAATTGTCTAGTTGAAAATCCTGTGGAGGTCATACCGATAGTAAGTGGTGGTATATATTGATAGGCTCAAGATGTATTAGTTGCAGATGTTTTCATTCCCATTGTTTGAAATAGAGATGTAGGCAAGGGAACATAAATCTTCCCTATATTGTTCACATTAACACTTGCTCCTTGAGTCGTCATCGTCATTTGAGAGCTGTTATGTGTAGTATTGTTTGGCAAAGTGCTTAGGATTTGTTGAATTTTTTCTGGTGTTAATTGAGGTACTGATGTGGTTGTTGATACAGGGGCTGATATAGGTACTGATGTGGAAGGTTTGCTAATAGGTCCTTTACCGGTGTCATGTGATGATGTATCATTAGAAGTGAAAGCCATGGTTGCAGTAGTGGCAGTAGTGGCTTTGGTGACATTTTGAGTAAGGAGTGTTTCATCAAAGTCAGCAGGAACTGTGACACCATTATGAACAAGATTCAAGAATATTTTAGCACTGTTGTGCATAATGGCCTTCTCGACCATTTCTAAGTTGTATGGGTCACTAAGGAAGTCCACCACTTGGGTGGGTCTTTCTTCTTGGTCTACAAGTTTAGTTTCTTTAGGAATTTCCTTAGCTTGTACTCCAGTTCCTTGAAAATATTGAGTGGTAAAAGGATTCTCCTCACGGGTAATAGTGTTGAATGTTGCTCGCCTCATGTTTCTATCTTGGGATCGAGTGACTACCATACAATGGTGGATTTAGAAGAATGGAAGACAAGAAGGTGTAAGAAATGGAGCAAAGATCTTGACTCTAGGTTTGATTATATTGGATTGATTGATATTTGATTAAAGATTGATTGATTGATTGATTGGATTGAGGATTGATTGATTGAATTTATTTAAAGGTTTTTGGAACAAAACCTAAGCATGAAAAAACCTTGTGATGATACAAACACAAAGGGATTTGAAGCAACACCTATTCTACTTGAAGATGGAATTATGATCTCAAGCAAAGTGGGACATCACTAAGGGATTTAAATTACTTGAGATGGACTAATGGTCTACAAGAAATGTTGTGTTTGTTTGAGGATGAAGGTTTGTAATACTTTGATTAAAGTCTTGCAACTTGAAAGGATTGATTTCATCTAATGCTCTAAGAGAAGGAAGAATGATGATGGAAGAATGGAATAGTTGATCCTAGTTCGTATTGTTCAATAGCAATGAAAGCACTTTTGATAGAATATTTAGCCATGAAGTTGCAAAATTTGTTGTTGTAAAGGATTTTATCAATTTTCTCCTGATGCTCAATCTCTTGTTTGATGTATGTGGTAATATGTGTATATTCCTTTGACTTGCGAGTGGTTTCCTTCTGCTCCTTATAGACTAGAGGTGCTAGAATCTTAACCTTCTTATGTTTCTTGAAATTGGTCATGTCATATGAAAAATTTGATTTTGGATGAACGACTGATTGATTTAGGGCAAATGATTCTGGGGTCCTACAAAAGGTCAAATTTTGAATGTCTCAGCAGATTTGGAAGCTCACTGTTTTCAAGCAGAGATGATGATCTCAAATGTAGCTGGTGATCTATAAAAATAGTGATCTACGTAGATGGTAATCTATGCAGATGGTAGATCCAGAGTGGAGATGACCGACTGTTGCTAAGACAGTGTGTTGAAATTCTGGGCAAATTTTTGATCTTCAGCCTCATTTTGGGAAAAAACATTTGATGGCAAGAACCAATTTCAGCACATTCAAACTAGAAAAATAACAGACACACATCTCAAAACAATCCAACAAGGGACAAATAAACCTTGAAGGATACAAGCAAATGTGACATTGGGAAACCTTGATTCAAATTGTAAGATCTTGTTTGTGTATGTTCAAGTGACTCTTTCAAGCCACTTATGTTTTTACTTGGTCTATCACAATGAAGACAGTTCAAATAGTAGCTACCTTAGGAAATTGGCTTGGCATGAAATATTATAGGCCCATTTCTTGGTAGTCCTTCAGCTCACACAATAGTGTCACCCCTGAAAGGGTGCCTGTGTTTTTTCCTTTTGCCAGGTATTGTTGCCATCCTACAAAGATCTCTTTCGCAACACAATATCCTGGGACATGTATGATGGGAATCTTGGGGGGAGAATCTTCCCTCCCCTTGCACTATAATAAGTCACTGTTTGGAGGTGAATTGAGTAGGATACTAAGTTACAGTTGCTAGCAAGATTTCATGGCGTACTCGCAATCGGTTTGTACATCATGAGAAACTTAAGTCTCTAGTTCAACCATACCAATATGCTGAGGATATTCACTCAGTATGGGCTACCATTGAACACAAACCGCCGAGCTTGAAGGGATAAAGAGGACCTTTGGGTCACACTTTATTTCTATACTGGCCGAAGGGATTACTAGTTTGAGTTCATCCTCTAAAGGGGAAGCACACCCTCTAGACAGGGCTCTCTAAAAGCTTGATTAATCTAAGCTTTCTCTTCACCCAAGATCCATGAAGGCGAGGAGAGAGGATACGGCTATAGTTTAATAATAGCATCACTTATATCTTAAGGGATTTAATCTAATGACAAATCAACTCGAAAGAAGTGTTAAAAAACACTTCTTCAAACACACCAAGAAGAATTCATTCCAAATTGAACCTATTTAAAAGCAACTAAGTGTTTTCTACCTAAGAAAAAGACACAATAGTATAGTTAATCATTCAAGTTCAATTTGTTTCCCACACAAAAAAAAAAAGAAATCTTGGAAAAGTGTGTTTATTTGTCATGAGTCATTCAAGATTGATTGAAGTTCATTCCCTTAACATTTGAGATTGAGTGAGGTAAATTTTAAACAAGATACATTCCAAGACAAATGTTTAACCATACAAGTTCATTTCAAGAATCTGTTAAAAACTATCAGGGAACCTGCATGAAAATCATTAGTAGTTTTTGGTTCTAAAATGTGAAATTTCACAAAATATAGTAACCCACAGGAAAAATGTGTAGCCGACGATTCACATAGACGGTGATCTATGCAGATAGTGCTCTGCGTAGATGGTGATCTGCGGATATGTCTATTCACCTGCATAGACAACCAAATAAAAACATAGTCAAATTATACTAAAAAATAGACTTGATCAGACATAAAAATAGAATTTTTATCAAATTAGACAGCATTTAACTCCTAAAAATTGTCTTACTGTCAAAAGCCAGAGAGTTAAAATACTAAAAACTTGATAAAAAATAGTTTAAACCATAGTATTGTGAGTCTGTTTCTAAATAGGCAGAGAGGGTGATTTATAGGCACAGATGACCGAGTATCAAAGATAGTTAGGAAGCACAGATGGTAATCTATGGAAATGGTGACTCCGGAGCAGAGACGGGTTAGCGTGAATATTTCTAGAACCGTAGAAAATCTACAAAAAAATGTTGGAATTTAAGGGATGTAGGTCCCACCAGACATGCCAAAATGTATATGCTGGAATCTAACCTGTTGGGAGCAGGCTCAGACATGCAAATGTTAGATATATATAATCAATAAGCTACACTAACATGTACAAAGCATACTACAAAAATAAGAAACTCCATCATAACCTCTGATGAGTTGAACAAGGGCACCCAATGCCTTGTTGATTTTCTCTTAGAGAAGTTTGTGGGTGTTCTCTCCCAACATAATATACTAATCCCACTTGATTTGATTGATGAAACTAAAATGCAAGCTAATGGAAAAATGAAAAAGCTCAAGAACAAGTATGAAGAACTTGTCTCAAGCCATTCATCAAAAGTATGAGAATAAAGATGCAAACTATGCTAAAATCCTTATGCAAGATCAAGTGAAACTAAAACTAGATTCATTCACCGTGATTATCTAAGATGTGATTTCTATATATTATCTAAGAACATAAACATAAAAATGCACTAAAAGCTCTAGCACTAAACTAGGATGATAACAATGCATAAAAGGAAGATGATTTACTCTTGACAATGGCCTCTATTTATAGATTTTTTAGAGGAGAGAGATGGCTTGGATGAGGTGGAGCTCATGTGACATCCACATAGGTGCCACATGAGGGAAACATAAACTATGCAAGAGGCCTACTTTTCTCACACATGTGTGAGAAACTTTGGATGTGATGGGTCAAAGTGTACTTAAAGTACACATGTGAAGGATTTTGTATGAGGTGTAAGAGTTTTGGACCAATGAGACACTTTTAGAAAGTGTAAGAAGGTGTCATCATAGGTGAAAGAAACCTTATTGGCACCAAATAAGAATTATTTGGAAAAAGGTGATTTTTGGAAATTTTCTCACACGTGTGAGCAAATAATTAGGACTAATATATGTAGGAATCAAGAAATTAGCTTAATTAACCTTAGTTAATTAGTGAGTAGGTTTATTTGGTGAGAGTGATGTGAGGTAGGGTAGGATCTAGGTTCAAATTAGCTTAATCTAAATTTAAAATTTAGATTAATTTAGTTTAGTAGAATTTAAGTCATGTGGAGGAATAAATAAATTAAAATTTTATTTAAAGGGGATTAATGAGGGATAATGTATTAAATAAGATTTAATACATCAAAGGGGATAGTATTTAAATTAAATTCAAATACTATAGAAAGTAAATTACATTTAATTAAATAAAATAGAAGAGCATAACAAATATAATTAATTAATTAAAATTAATTATAATGTTAAGGGAATATTAATTAAATTAATATAAGGACTATTTTAGATGTCTACAGTCACTTGTACCAAGACCAGATGACAAGAATGTCATCGGTACTAAATGGATATTCAAGAACAAGTTGAATGAGAAAGGAGAAGTCACAAGAAACAAAGAAAGACTAGTATGCAAGGGGTATGCACAACAAGAAGGTATTGACTATGGAGAGACCTTTGCACCCATTGCTAGGCTAAAAGGTGTAAGAATACTACTTGCTTATGCTACATTCAAAGGATTCAAGGTATACTAGATGGATTTCAAGTTAGCATTCCTAAATGGAATACTTGAAGAAGAGGTATACATTGAGCAACCAGAAGGGTTTGTAGAGCCAGACAAGAGAAACATGGTATGTAGACTTAATAAAGCCTTGTATGGATTGAAACAAGCTCCTAGAGCCTGGTATGAATGACTTTATTCCTATCTTATAAGTATTGGATTTGTAAGGACTAGTGAAAATAGTAATCTTTATTTGAAGGAAGATACTAATTCTAACACTTTGATTGCTGAAATATTTGTTGATGACATCATATTTAGAGGCAATGATATGCAATGCAAATAATTTTCTAATGAGATGAGAAAAGAGTTTGAGATGTTTATGTTTGGAGAGATCTTGTTCTTTCTTGGTCTACAGATCTTGCAACAATGTGAAGGTATTTTGATTACACATTCCAAATACATTAAAGAGGTCCTGAAAATATTCAAGATGGAAGATTCCAAATGATGGAAACTTGATGTAAGTTGACAAAGGACGACAAGACATCAGAGGTAAATTAGACCTGGTACAGATCAATGATTGGAAAACTCATGTATGTTGTACACACTAGACCAGATATTGCACATGCAGTAGGAATTGGTGCTAGATTTTTTTCTAATCCCAGGGAATCACATATGGCTACTGTGAATAGAATTTTAAGATATATGAAGAATACCGAGAAATATGGCTTATGGTATAGAAGAGAAGAGCACAATTGGAGGAGCGTTATTTATGGGTGACAGACTTGTCACATGGATTAGAAAAAAGTAAGGATGCATCTCTTAGTCTACTACAGAAGCAGAGTATGTTATTGTTGCTACAAATTACTCAAATATTGCATGGATCAAACAGTTACTTGAAGGTATGCATATGAAGATCCTAGAACCACTAATTATCTATTGTGATAACACCAGTGCAATAAACATTTCCAAGAATCCATTCATGCATGCTAAGACTAAACACATTGCCATCAAGTATCATTATTTAAGAGAACAAGTTTAAGAAAAAGAGGTGATACTTGAGTATGTGAAATCCAAAGAACAATTAGCTGATATCTTCACCAAGCCACTTCCCAAGGATGCATTTGAGTACTTGAGAAAGAGACTAGGGGTCAAACTCTTGTCTAACAGTCAGTAAAATGACCAGAAGGCTACATCAGCCTATATATTATCAGAATATCATTAATGTTGATGCAAGAAAAGAGATGAAATTCAAGGCTACATCTATATACAGACATGTATATATCATCACCGAGCACTAGAGCATATTGTTGTATTGCTGATGGATAAGGGAAATACAAGGAATATATTATGGATGGAGAGAAATGATTGTTTGAAATTAATATCATATATTTATGAGATATTTGTTTGGCATTGGTGTCAAAGGGAGAGAGATTATCCATATTATCACATTCTTCAAAAAAGGGAGAGAGATTATCCATTATCACATTACTCCAACAGGGAGAGATTATATCCTCAGGGAAAGAAATTGTATGGAAAGATTATAAAAAGGGAGAGTTGATGACAAGAGAAAAAGACATCAAAAGATAAGAACAGTCAAGGGAGAGAAATTGACACAAAGAGAGAGCACAACACATCACAAGATAGAGATCTACAAGAATCAAATCTAAGCTAAAACAAGAGCTTACCGATGGTTAGACATTTATCGGTTAAAAGAACAAAAATATTGGTAGTTTAATGAATCTCAACTGTTGTATTTCATATTGTATTAGAAATGGTATAGTGTGATAATATAGTATGTTTCCATCAATGCCAAAGGGAGAGATTGATGATATGTAACTGATTGAATGTTTGATAATGTTAAGTTGAAGATAATGCAAGTCATTAAATCAGTTAATGGATTGTATTTTCATTGATGTCAACTTGATATCATCTATACGATGATGTACATAATGCCAAAGACTTCAGAGAACCAAAGTTATGCTTTCAGAAATACATAAAAGTCAATTATTTACTAAGTGACAAACAACACCAATGGAGTGCACACCAAAAGACAGAGCAAAGAAAAATAGTCACAGTGATACCCGACGATTAGAAGCAAAGTGTTCCCCAACGAAGAAAAACCACAGATTGCCCGATGAGAAAAGTTAAAAGGTTTCCTAATGAGTAAAATTCCAATGATTCCCAATGGATGGAGATCATGAAGCTAACTGGAGTCTCACCAATGGATCAGTCAGCTGTCACCGACAACTAACTATAGTGGTGACCGACAAAATAGAGAGTTCATAAAATGACAAAATATCTAGGTGGCAGAGCTAAATATAGACTTAACTGGTTGTCCACTTTATTTTATTTGACCAGAGATAAGTGATTGATTTAAATATGATTTGTACAGTTGGTAAGAAGATATCTACAAGACAAATCAGGAGTTATGCTTTAAATCTAATTGGCTAGATTATTTATCATGCCAAGAATCAAGAACCAAGAAACAATGAATATTATGTCTATATAAGAGACAAGCTTAATTCATTTACGAAAGGGATTAAGGGGAGTGAATAGAAATAGGATGCTGAAAAGAAGATGATGAAGAAAAACTTCATGCAGTGCTGATCAAACAAGCTGAAGGAGAGCTAAGGAATTCTACAGACAACCAACGAACAATGAGCACAACATCACAAAGAAGAAAGTGTGGAGCACAAGCATTGAATTGATACATTGTTCTGCGAGGTAATGTACTTAAATAGATCTAAAAATCTGCAATTTAAGTTGTAATATGAATAGGTCATAGTGTTTCAGTTTAACCATTGAAGCATCAAGTCTCTTAATTGAGTAGGACCTAATAGTATTCTATATATTGAGGTACATCTCAAGGAGTGCCAAAAAGGTTGATTCAAGAAAGTAGCATTGGACTTTCCTGATACCTATTGACAGTCTAAGATGGAGGCTGATTTAAGGATGGTAGCAATAGATTCCTGATACTAAGTGACAACCTCTATGTATAAAATCCTCTAACAAGGTCGTACTTAACAGTGTGTTTGTAACCTTTAACAGGGTTTTCTCCTAACAGGGCTCACTTCAGAAGAGTGAAAATTTGGGGTACCGGTCCCAGTGTTTTTTCCCTTAATAGGGTTTCCATGTTAAAATTCATGTGTTATGTGTGTATGATTCATTTCTTTAAGTTTTTTCATCTTACATAGATAACTCTGGATTGATCGGTATACTCTGCTTATTTACTGATTTTTGGTAAATAGTTATATTGCTTATTGGTAATCAAAAAAGAATAAGGATTGATAGAGAAAACCAACAGACAGTTAATCATTATTAGTATTTCATGGCATGCATCTTCTAGGGACATAATAATATGAGATTTATTGATTGGTGGTTAAGGTTGAAGGATAAATTTTTGAGGCCACTGATTCACCCACCCCACCCCCCCCCCCTCTCACTTATNCACCCACCCCCCCCCCCCCCCCTCTCACTTATTACTAACAATCAGTACACTGGGAGGTACCTACTACACTTCATATCAGAGAAATTTTTTTTTGGCTACTTAAGAGCTACATATTTATTTTTGGCATTGTTGTCAAAGGGAGAGAAAGACATGAAATACAAAGGGAGAGAGTTGATCAATGAAATATATATCAGTCCAAGGGAGAAAAGAGAAAGGGAGAGACATATGTAATGTATAGATATTTTCAAGAGCTGAAAAGACAAAACAATAGGGAGAGTCTGCACAGTGAAAAAAAATTTATACTGACACTGATTATATTCAAGCTATGGAGAGCTACTGAATTGTTGCAGTATTAGAAAAAAAATTTGGTATTTTTTTTATGGTATATTATATTGCATATTTAATATTTTATTTTCATCAATTCCAAAGGGAGAGATTGATGAACCATAACTGATTATATGTTTAAAGTCATTTTTTGATATTCAACCGAGTTGCAGAAGTGATGATAAACATTATCAGTTAATGTATTGTCATTTATGTCAACTTATTTGAGTATTATTATGGTGGAAAACATCTTTTATGTATTGAATATTTGGAACAAACAATGTTTATGTGGTCAAAAAAATAAAGATTTTTATATACACCAAGTAGCACTGTATACCAAGTGCTAGTGTTAACCGAGCAAGGGATTGATGACACAACTATAGATTAATAAATTAATTCAAACCAAGGCCGACTAAAATGCTAAGCTGACAATTGATAATTTTGAGGTAAAAGATAAATTTTGTTATTTTATCAAACGGTTATTCAAATTCAAGGAAGATCAGACGATGGAGATTGAAATGTGTTTTTAACACAACTGCCGAAGAAGGATCAAGCATTAAAATGAATGATGGAGATTAAGTGCAAATATTTGAAGAATGAAAATTAAATGATATATGATGTCTATATAAGAGAAAAGAGATTCATTTGTGAATTATATACATGCACACAGATGATGAAGCATACATGCAAAATTGATGCATGACTGCTCAAATTGGTTAAAGATAGAACCAAGTATTTCTGCAGACATCGCCAAGAAAATAGAGGAAAGAGGATTACCGAGAAAAACAAGAATGATATGAGCTGAAGTGAAAAAATTGATCAAAGGTATTATGTACTTACAATAGGTCTGCATATCTGCAAATTAGATTTTTATTTTAATTAGATCATTATTGTATCAGTTTACCCATTGTTATAGATAAATCTCTTAACCGAGTGGGATAATGAATCCTTATTAGAACATTGAGAGAATGTTAATTGTTTTCTTGTTGACCCCATAGTGAATGCATATTCAAGAGAGAACTGGTAGTTCTAAATCCTCTAATAAGGTCACATTTAACACTGTGCATGGTAACCTTTAACAGGGTTGGCTCTTCACCGAGCTCACGTCATAAGAGTAAAAATATTCTGGGTTATCGGTCCCAGGTGGTTTTTCCCTTAGCAGGGTTTCCATGTTAAAAATATATGTGTCAATGTGTATGAATGTTGTGGATTGTTATTTTACTTTACACTTTATTTTATTGACCTAGATCGGTAATCATGGTATTAATTTACTGATACTTGGTAGACAACTTAACAATAAGTTTTGAAATCACAGTTTATATTTCACCGAGCAGAGTTTTTATGATTGTTTTTATTTTGTTATACATATAGAGAAATTTTCACTGAGTCTAACTGATTCAACCCCCCCCTCAGCTATTCTAACAAGGATTTATAGTAAATTAAAATAATGAAAGATAAAGGGCACACCTAGAATTAGGAGCCCAAGAAAATTGTAATGAGATAAATAAATTAAGAGAAGGCTCATATTCTTGAATTAATCATTAATTAAATATTTATGGAAGTCATATAATGTACAATAAAATGAGACACATTAAAATGAGTGCTAGGAGAGCTTGGAATTGGACACACTATCAAAGGTGTAAATATTATGATGCTATATTTATCCCTCACTTTAGAGATTATATGACACTACATGAATGTGAAAATCTAAAGTATATAAAAAAGGAAATATTCATGTAAAAAAAATATTTCCAAAGTTGTCAAATGAAGCCCTCAGTGTAGCAATACTTGTGTAACATAAGAAATAGGCTTCAATAGTTTAAAAGTAAAAATCATTGAATTAGGACCTATTTCATACATTGCATTGGAAGGAAGATGACTAACTAGGCACAAGAAGGCATAAGCATTGAGTAAGTACAATGATCCTTCATTGTAATTAAGGGTTTATTGCAAACACAATTGAGAAATGTAATATCTAGGACTAGGAAAGAAGAAAATATTATTTTCTACATGCATAAGATGACTAAATACTGATAAGCCGATTTTGAGGCCAAATATGATAACCATAGACTACAACTCACCTCTAGACCAAAATTGAAGAAAAATCAGAGGTACTATAGCAACTTGGTTAGCTGAGCTCTAGGACTAGGTCAAATAGGTCATCTTTTTTCATGTACTTTCCAAATAAATCAATTACAGACTGTAGTCAAGCTCCTATGCTTGTAAAATCTAGTCCTAACTTTGTCGCCGCCTATTCCTATAGATAGAAAAGAAGGAAAACATTATGTAGAGACATTTTTTCTATCAAACCCTAGTTTAGAATCAACCTTGAAATAAAATGAAATAAAGGAAAGTGTGCTAACATACATGAAAGGTTAGATCTAAAACATGATATGTCTTACACCTTAGCAACACAAATACTTCTTTGAATGTGACCTCAAATGTTGATGCAGTAGCTTGACTTCACACCAAAAACCTAAATGGAAACCATGAAAGACATGTCTTATATTAAGATTATTGAAGTTTTCTATAATTGTTGATATTAAGAAGGAGGATAGAATGAATTATTGAAGACTTGAATGTTTGGATAAAAATTCACTATGGTCTTCTTCCTTGATTATGATCTCCTCTACTTGGCTAACATTATAGTGAATCTTTCTATAATGGAGTAGATTTCTTTCAAAGGATGCCTCAAATACTTGAAATCTTCCTTAGAATGCTTAAGATGTTAAATTATAGTAGAGAGCTTGATCACTTATGATGTGGTCTCCAAATAAGGAGATGTAGGTTGCTTAAATACCCCTAACAAGAATTTTGGAGCTCAAAAATTGAAGAGGGTCAATAGGAGATTGAATTTCCCACTCAACCATTGAGACAAGCCTCCAATTCAAATTTCAAAGGAAACTTCAGGGAATAGGCTGACTCCGTCAACCTATTACTAATAAAAATTAAATAAATTTTCCCCAAAGGTGTCAATTGAAGAGCGGCTGGAATTAGAAGCAAAAATAGGGCTAGAGTACTGAAAATCAATGCAGGAGCCTATACATGCTAAAATGGGGTCTAACAAAGCATATAATTATAGGTTCTTATAATTTAGGATGATATAATTATCCCCCCACTTTCACAAGAGAATGAGGTTGTTGGATTAATCTATGGAAAGGTAAGTGTTGAGAGGGGAGGGGTGAATGAATAATTAAAAACTTTAACTACTATTCATCACTTTTTAATGAGCTCAATATCATTCATAAAATCATTGAAAACTTGTAACATAAATTAGAAAATTGTGACACATAACACCATAATTTTGGGTCACATAGACATCCTTGGTTAGAGAAAAAAAAATTAGTAGGGATGGAACCCACAATCCTTCACTTCTGTAGAATAAAGGTTGCTCGGTTAGAGCTACAATGTTAGCTACTTTTGATAGCTTACCCTGTTAGGAGTATTATACTCAGTCAAGAGTACAAAAGACTTATTCAGTCTACCTGGTTAAAGGATTTTACAATATCTCATCTAAGAGAAGTACCTAGTTAGAGGATTTACAAGATAAGACCTGTTAAGGCCTACCCACTAAATGATATTTCTACTCTTCTAACTATTACAAAAGGGTAAAATCATAATAAGTTGTCACCCTTTTATAAAGGAAAAGGCTAACAAAATTAATGTTGTTTAACTTCAATAGTATAAAAATAACATTTATGTTTGGAAATTGAAGATGATGTAAACTAATTAAATATGTTAAAATGGATGAATTTTATGATTAATATTTTAAAAATAAAATTTGAATAAGAATTGATATATTTTTTAAATTTTAAAGACAATTTTTCAATTGTTGAAAAATGCTAAAAATTAGGAGTCTAGTTAACACCAAAAAATTATATGTAAATATAAATTTTCCCCTTAATTTCAAAATATCTTATAGATGACATATATAACTAGTGCATGAAGAAATAAAAATTGGTTTGTGACCTATATTTCCTCTTTTATAACAATTCAAATTCCAACTCTATTAGGCAATACAAAAAATAGAAAGATTATTAAGGAAAGAATCCAAGAGAGTGCAACAAGGAAATGTATTACCATAAACCAAAGAATGAATGTTGAATCAAGAACTATCACCATAAGAAATGAGAAACTCCAAGCTCAACACAAGAGATAATGTTTTTGAAAGGGGAAAACTAAGAAAAACCCTTGTGCATATAATATGAATGAGGCAAGAAGCCAAGAAAAAGAGAGAGAGCTTGAGAAAGAAGCTCATTACAACATTGTGAGAGAAATAATGAGAATGAGAGGAGAAGAGATAAAATTATCACTTGAAGTCTATGAGAAGCATCTCTTAAGTAGAGATGAGTGAAGGAGTTTGCATCTAACTCATGTCCTATGACTACCGCATTCACATTAAGTGTGTGCCATGTGTGAGAATCCTCTTAAGGAGAAATATCTAATTTCCTTATTAAAGGAAATACAAAAAAGTGACATGTCCTTGGTTTATCCTTTAAATACATAGTTCACCAAGGAAAGATTAATTTCTAACATCCCCCTTTAATCTTTACTTGGGGAGATGAGAATAATAGATATCAAACCCAAATGTTTACAATGATTTTGAGATGTTTCTTTTAAAAGTGTCTTCATTACAATATTGATGGCTTGATAATCATGCATTTCTTCAACTTGTACTGTAGAGATTGAATGGTACATAAGAATTTTTGCTAAGTGGATAGAACTTTGACAATAAAAAGGTGCAGTTGCTTGTTGAGGGGGGCCCAAATATTCAAGTGACCATTGATATTCTTAAGATGAATTTGTACATTTTGTATATTTATTTCCAGTAGAAATAGAGATGGATATTGATCAACACCTGAGCCTGCAATAAGGCTATAACCACTAGTAGAGCTCCCATAACTAGGATCTCCTAGTGCTGAATCAATAATAATTTGGAAAGTAAAATCATATTGAGAATCATCAATCATAAAATCAGAAATGCAATCATCAGTTGAATAAAACAAATTTTTAATGTATTCATCGTAATAAGAAGAATCAAGAGGAGTAGAGCTAGTGTAAGAATCACCATTATTACTATTATGCTCCACAACAATAATAGGATTAGTACTATAATCATGAATTCCATCTTGAGTAATAAACATAGCTTTACTAGGATAGTCAAAAGAAGTCAAAGTAACATTAAGAAAGTTAGAGATAATGTCCTCTTCTTGTTCTAAACTACTATAAAAATGAGAGCAAGAATCATCAAATTGGAATGTATCATAAGGAGATAACATAGTCTTAATGTGAATTAAAGCTATTTGAGTAGGAAGATAGTAATCAAGAGGGTTATTCCAAGAATAGCCATCATCGTATGGTTCATCCCAAATAGTAATATCATCATAGTGAGAATTAGACATCCCATAACGAATAACAAAAGCTTGACAAGTGTTATTATTATAAGACTTTTTATTATTGGAAGTAGATGACTTCTCATGTTTGATTTTATTAAAACAAGTATTTATCACATGACCAACTTTTCCACAATAACTGCAATGGGGTCGATTATTATTATTATTATTATTATTATTATAACCATTATTATGATTATTATAACTTGATCTATTATTATGCGATCTAGACATGAAATCATGTTCATTGGTTTTGGTTGTGCCAGATTGAATTAACTTAGCCTCTTCTTGACGTAAAAGTGTTTGAAAGATAGCATAAGTTAATTGAGATGTTAACAAAGGAAGAGCTAATTTAGAATGAATATTAGTGAGAAATTGTTGAAATTGTCTAGGAAGGCATTTTTATAAAATGATATGAATTAACCTTATATCAGATAAAGTTACTCTGAAACCATTTAATTGACTTCGAAATGAATCAAAATTAAGTAAAAACTCATCCATGGTTTTTAAATCTGTATACCTGAGATCGTCCAATTAATCTTGGGGTTGAATGTTTCGAGATTCATTGGCACTATCATAGGTGTTTTTGAGAATATCCCAAGCTGCATGGGTGCCATTACAATGAGAAAATAAAATATATAATTCTGGGATTAATGAAATACCAATTAGGCCTAAAGCCTTGTCATTTTTAGTAATCCAAGCATCAATGTCTGCCTTAGAAGCAGTAGTTGCAGGAATGCAACATCAAGAATGTGTCTAAAATGAAAAAAAAAATGTTGTGTGTCTTCCATGCATGATAATTAGAATTATTGAATTTTATTTCTAGAATTAACGATGACATAGTTGCTCAAAATAAGTTATAATACGATGAAGTATAACAGAAAATGAATCTAAAAATGTAATTTAACACAAATAGTAAATAGAATATTACCAGAATTTTTTAAAACTTAAAAAATTTAAATTTTTTGTTTAAATGATGAAACAAATTTGTATTGAAATTAAATAATGAATTAGCTATTAAATAATGTTTATATTAGAAAAATAAATAATGAGATGAAGCAGTATTGAAAATTATTAAGAAAAAAACTTTGTATAATCAATTAAACTCTATTTTGTTAAAAAACTTTGATAAAAGAATATTAAGCAAATATGAATAAATATGAGAATCTAATAGAGAAATAAAGGTGATAAAGGTGTTGTAATAGACCTACAAAATATAGAAAGATGTAAGAATAATGTAAAAAAATAGATAGGAAACGATATGAGGCCAAGAAAAAGACAAAGAATCTAAACCAATCTGTAGTCTCTGGTCCTGAAAATGTTAGACAACCTGCATGAAGAGGAGAGGAGTGTTGCCAAGAATAAAAAATGTTATGCTCTGCTACTAAAAAATGAACTTTAATTGTTGGGGTAGAAAATGAATATTCAATGGTTGGAAACAATTTTTACTTATAAAACATGTTTTACTTATAAAATGTTTTTTACTTAGAAAACATTTTTTACATTCCCTAGATGAGAGGAGATAGCATCCAATGGGAAAATCTTATGGATTCCAGTGCTGGAAGGGAGACAAGGCTATGATAGCATAAGGGAGGGTGAGACAATGTAAGACATAGAAGGGGAAGGAGAAAAAAATAAGGGAGACAGAACAAACAAGTTAATTGATAACATTCGCTGGAAAAACAATGCTAAGGGAGAGGAAGAGAAGCCGATGGAGCAAGAATAGACGCTCCAAGGAGAAGAAAGAGGCAAGGGGGAAGCATGAAGAAAGATGGGAGTAAGTAGTGTGCATGTGGTAGGGAGGGGCACACATAAAGGAAGAGATGTGAATGGAGATGATACCAAGGGTCAAGGTGGGATGAGAGGTAAGGTAAGGTTTAAAAAAAAATGAAATGCAGAAAGGATGCAGTGCTACAAAAAAGAGGCACCAAAAAATGTAATAATTTGAATAATGTAATGTCAAATATAGATTATAACATAATCTAATGCAACAAGAATAATGAACTGCAAGAAGAAATATATGAAAAATTGTGTAAATAACAAGAATTATTGATTTGAAAGCATGTTAGCACAATAAAATCCTCCCTATAAAAAAAAAATCAGCTTCCTACAAGAGAGGGATTAGAAATAGATCCAGAGATAAACAAAACTATAGATAAACTAAAAATGATAGAGATGAACAGAGATTAAACAATGATTGATTAAGCTTATCCTGCAGATTAGATACAATATAAACCTACAGATTTAGTATAAACGTGCAAATGAAAATAGTTAGAAATCAGTTAAATTCTGATAAATATACAGAGAGATGGAAACATAGAGATTAAAAGAAGCCTAAAAGAGCTTTTTAAAACCTGCAATTGAAGAGTTAGAGCAAAATGACATAGATATGTAAAAGGAAATATTAGATTTTTTTTTTAGAGGGCCTAGAAAAAAATGATTAGATTAAACCTGCAAAGCATTAGACACATATGTGAAATTGATTAAATAATAAATTTTTGAACATGCAAGACTGAATTCTTCCCTTTCGGTTGCTTGACAAAAGGAAAAACCAGAAAAAAAAAGAAAATGGGTTTGGCAATAAACCGTCCAAACCCAAAAAAAATTCAAAGCCAAATCAAGAGAGTTAGAAATAATGATAGATCTGCAAAGACAAAAAATTCTACAAACAAAGAGATAAGAAAATGTAATGATCTTCGAATGGAACCTACAAGAAAACACTCAAACAAGGATTAGTAGCTTTGATACCATGTTAGGAAATACAAAAAATGGAAAGATTATTAAGGAAATAATCCAAGAGAGTGAAGCAAGGAAATGTATTACCATAAACCAAATAATGAATTTTGAATCAAGTACTATCCACAAAAGTAATGAGAAGCGCCAAGGTCAACACAAGGATCAATTTTTTTGAAACGAAAAACAAAGAAAAAACCCTTGTGCATATAGTATTAATAAGGCAAGAATCCTAGAAAAAGAGAGAGATCTTGATCAAGAAGCTCATTACAACATTGTGAGAGAAAGAATGAGAATGAGAGAAGAAGAGAGAAAATTCTCACTTGAAGTGTGTGAGAAGCATCTTTTAAGTAGAGATGAGTGAAGGAGTTTGCATGTAACTTCTATTTCCTATTAGTGTCACATTCACGTTAAGTGTGTTTCATGTGTGAAAATCCTCTTAAGGAGGAATATCTAATTTCCCTAGTAAGGGAAATACAAAAAAGTGACATGTCTTTGGTTTATCCTTTAAATACATAGTTCACCAAGGAAAGATTAATTTCTAACAAAATCACCTGAAATCAACAATTTTCATCTCCCACCATATTTTTCATAACAAATCTACTCCAATCAAAAAAATAAATATATATTATTGAAGAGAACTTTCTCCTCTAGTGCACTATATGTTTTTCAAATTTATTGAATATGATATACTATTTTTTCCCCTCCAAATCAACATCTCCTTGATTGTTAAAATACCTACTTGCAATATTTTTAATTACAATAGGCTATGTCTAATTAAAACACTATAAAATCTATATGAGGATATTCTTGACTCTAATCTCTACAAAAGGGTATTTTTGTATTTTTTTTAAAATATCTGTTAGGAACCTGTGTGTTCCTTCTGTTTATTTGGTTAGTGTAGTGTTGTTGGACGCATATGCTTTGTAAGTCGTCCCGTGAGTATATTTTATTATCCCACATGCATAGGTAGTATTACTTTTCTAGATCGTACTTAGTATATAAGAGTAGATTGAGGCCTTTGCTAGATACCGACGAATTTATTGTATTGAGCTTGCTCAAAGGAGGTTACCCCCTCGAAGTGGCCCGCGATCAATAGATTCAATTTGCATTCTGCTATTGCTCTATATTCTGTGATTTCGTGCATTCTCACCATATTGCTGTAAGGAGGTTCCTCACAATATCATTAAAAAGATTAGTAGTTACTGAAACAACACTTTTCTGAAATAATTTTATTTCTATGGTAATTAGACCCAAGGTGGTATAAAATGTTCATTTAATAGACATTTCCAATTGGAAAAGTTAAAGCACTTATCTAACTTAGATATAATTAATCTAGCTAGACCATATGTTTGACCAAAATTAATTTTTAGTTAGAAATACTAAAATTCAGTTGTGATGATAAGTTAGCCTAAAAGGTGACACCTGATTGTGCTTTTACCCAAAAACTATTACAAAAATATTTGCAAGTATGCATCAACTATTGCAAGTGTGTTACCTCTTTCAACACTCGGTAACTTATCTATTATGCACCCTATAAATTTTTCATTCTATCTTTAGCTATGTCTTTGTAACTACTTCTTTCTCTGTAATATTTTCCATCTCTCTTTCATCAATATGTTTTGTTCCTTTTAAATTATCTTAGGGCGGTTAACCTAATTAGATCCTTCTCTTTCTGAGGTGGAGGTGAAGCGGTGCGAGGTTGGTTTCATTCTCAATGCATTTATTATGATTTTCTTTCATTGGTTGAATTTCCTCGTGGTCATGTGCAATCATGTTAGTGTAATCCCAATGTTCTACCTAACATTTACCTCAAAAACTATAAAATGTTTCCCACTTGATGTCCAGGTTTAATGTTACAACTTTCAATTTTTATGTCATCTCTGTTATACTTGATAGTGTTCTCTGATCTTTCTTGGTGACATTAATTTTCTTGGCAAATCAATCACTAACTCCTGATTGGTAACCATCCTTTTCTTAACTCGTTGCTTGTTGTTATTCGGTGCTTGGTGTCATTGATACTCTGATTTACTGACTGTCTTCCATAGTGTATTCTTCCGCTTTACCAACTAGCTTCATTGACTATTATGAATTTGACAAAACTAATGACAAAAAATTATCTTATAGTGAAGACATATTTTTTCCATTAGTATATGAAAGGAAAATAGTTTTGGAACCGTCGGTAACACCAACACCAAAATTTAGAGTTAAGAGCGAACCCGACAGACAAGTTTACAAGCAAACCTGACGACACATTGCAAACCAAAAATATTACGAGGGAACCTGACATATTAACCTAACAGAGAAAACCTAATAGAGGAACCTGACAAGCAGATTACAATGAAAACCAACAGAATAGATGACAGAGGAACCCGACAGACAAAAGAGAAATCCAAGCACTAGTCTACCAAGAGACAATTAGAATCCTGAAAAAAGTGGATCTAACTTCCACATCAAATAAAACACTTGTGTTTATATTTATCTTTTATATTATCTTTAAATCCATTTATTTAGGGACAAGCAATGTAATTTTAATTGTTTTAATTAGTTTAACTGATTAGAAACATGCAAACTAGGAGATCAAGGTCAAGTTGTAAACCTTCAATCATAGAGTTATCATTGTAATACATGAAACTCATTTAGGTCAAATCAATGTATAAATAGATATGTAATCTATCAGAATACATGTGTGTGATGATGATTTTAGTTGAGGAGCACATCTATGGATCATTTTTATGTAGAAGAGTAGCCAAGGATGAAATCAATTATCAAGAACAAGAACGAAGGCTACCAAGCAACAGAGCTATTGATCAATCACAATAGGTGATAAATATACTTGTTCTTTATTGGATCTATAATCAGGAATTGTAGATTGCACATACTTAGGTCATTGAATATTTTTGACTACATTCTAACAAGTGTAGAAAATAGAAGAAATCCTTGTGAAAGGTGGATTTAACAATCTTTTGTAAATCTCTTAACCGAGTGCACACTAAATAGTTTTTCTAAAGCTCTTAATAGAGTAGACCTTAACTAGTCTCTACATAATAATCCTAATAGGGTAGATCATCAGAAGTGATAAAAAATGTAAGCCCTAACCGGCCCCTTCATGTGTCTATACATTTCATGAATGTTTTTATGAATGTTTTACATGCTTATTGAGTTAATAAATTGATATAGCATACACAAAGATAAGATAGCACAAATGGTTGGTAATACAATTGATTACATAAAGGATTAAGGTTAAGGGATAAAAAAATTTAGGGTACTGATTCACCCCTCCCCTCTCAGTACACCATTCCATTATTTCCAACAATTGGTATCAAAGATAGATCTCTTATTTGGAAAAGTTTAAAGACTTAAGAGAAAAGATCATACAATGAAAAAGTACAAGCTAGACAATAGTATTGAGAATCAGAAGTTAGAGATATAGATCTTCTATGAACAATATAAAGAAGCCAAAATCAAGATGAGACAGTTGTTGGATGAAAGAAATATTATGGCATCTCATTGTAATGAAACATATTATCATGAAAAAGAGATACCTGATCTATTTGAGTCTTCAAGATCTAGAACTAGCAAATCATGAGACACATCTGAAGAAAGCATCACAAGTCTAAATGAAATCCAATAACATCTAGCTGGACAAGTGAAATATCTGCAAATTGGTCAAGAGACATAGATGGTAAGAATTATTGATGTCGCGAACAATGCTAGACAAGCTAAGAAAGAAATAACCCTAGCTATTGATGACAGGAGGAAGATTACTGAAAAGATACAAGAGAAAGAGTCATAAATTCAAAGACTTACACAACATCATCATGAGATCACCAATCAAATTATTCTTATGAGTCAGGAGGAAAACTAAATGAACATAGAACTCATTGAAAGGATAGAAGCTATTGGTGAGATAAGAGAAGAAAATGCAAAACTGAAACATGAAGTGAGAATTCAACAATAGTACAATGACATGATCAAGAGAGCTGAAGAAAGCACCAAAAGGATGGATGATTTTTTGGATGGACAAATAAGAGTCAACAATAATACCAAACTAGGGTATACCAAGAATGGAGAACCACCATATCAATATGATCCAAGGAATGTCTACACAAATCCAAGACCAAGAAAGCAGTCATGCAATCACTGTGGAAAACCGGGCCACACATCAAATGTTTGCAGGATCAAAATAAAAGGTATTCCTAAATCCACACCTTCATTCATAGGAATTTGTTATAAATGTAACAAGAAAGGAAATAAAGCATATGAATGTAAATCTAGGATGAAATATCCAAAGAAGGAAAGCTACATGGACAAATATTGTCCTACTTTCAAGATGCATGGGAACACATCTCTTCAATGCAGGAAGAATAAAAAGAAAGCATGGAATGCTAAAAAAAATGAAACTGCCTATCAACCGAAAAGAATCGATAACTCATATGTTTGGGATTAAAATACATGGGAAAAATACACAACATGTGGAAGATTTGGACACATAGCTGCAAAATCTATGAGACAATGGATGTGAAATTCTAGGAGCTGGACTAACCCCAGAATGCCATGTCTACACTGCCATAAAGCTGGCCATCTAAGAAAGGACTGCAAAGGCTGAGTGACAGAGACCAGCACCTTTGCCAATGGAAACACCATTGAAGACATCAAGAAGATGAGAAATAAAATGTGGAGGAAAGATACAAACATAGATGATGTTGGAACAAGCAATAAAAATTGTAACAGCTTATCCAATGGATCTAGTGACATCACCACCCCCACCTAAGATGAACAAGTAAGTTTGGAACTCCACTATACTAAGTTATACTTTACATCAGTTCTATTATACATAGTGAAAATGCCAAATCGGCATGAGTAAAGATGCTCTATAGTATTACTTGTTATGATTCTGTGAATTCAATCTCATCAGTTGATGCATACCAAAAAGCATCGGTTAACATACAAAAGATGAGTTGTCAAAGCTTACCGAGAATCATCAATGTACATGTGAAAACAAATTTAATCAATGTAGCCTAAGACTTGTCAGTAATCAAGTAAAGAGATTTTTTTTCTTCTTCAGATACGGAGATCCGTCAGTAAACATGTGAAAAGTTAAATGAGTTACCACATGCCCCAAGCATCAAGTTTTCACCAAAAATAAAATTTGGCATGTAACCCGAGCAACTCCATCTTCGACACCTTACAAGTGGTTGTAGCATTAAATGCGCCACTTAGGGAACAGTCTATAAATAGGGTGAAAAAAGAGATCATTTTTCACTAGCAATTTAGAGAAAAGAAGCAGAGCGAAGAGTGAAAACGAGAATGACCAGATTGCAGAGCACCCCCAAGAATATTCATACCATTTAGATTCTGAACAACAGAAGCCACGTAAGGTTGAAGTAAGTAACAAATATCACCGAGCTCACTGTTTTATTTTACAGAAAATTCATAAATTTTCAATAAATGATTGTAACCTCGTCTCGCACTTCCAAGTTGAAAAATGCCAAGGATAAGAAGGTTAACCTCATCAAGAATTCTACATGTAGGGAACCTCATTATAATTTTTTTCCAAAGGTTGCATCTCAGCCCGACAACACTGGAGCTTTTTCAGCATCACCACCTAGGGTTTTACTGATCGAGGATGTTCAATCCTACATTCACTGTAAGATTGCTAAAATTGGAAACTTGGAAGTTGATCAAGCTTACAAGAAGCTATGCACAGATAGGAACATCAAATAAGAGCACAAACATATTAAGGTGAAAGGGCTGAAAAATGCCCTAATGTTTCTGAAAGAGTTTAAGACCGAATGGATTCGGGTAGTACTAAGTAGAGTTCATGACCAAAATATGTGGCTAGATGAGCCAAAAATGATCACCAGAGATGTGATACATTTTGTGACTGGTTATCCTATAACCAAGAAGCCCAAGGCACTTAAACACCCTTCTTGCCCCAACATTGAGAAGATGATAGGTGCAGTACAGGATAATAGAGGATTAAAGGTTAACACCATCAAATATCCAAAACTAAAATTCAATGCATGTGTGCTAGGCTACAAGTTCTATCTGGCCATCTAGTTAAACAACATTTCATGTGGAGCAGCTAACATTGCCCATAAGATTGTAGAGAAGGCTCTAAAATTGGACTTATCCGAGCTTCTAATGAAGCAATTAGAGGAGAACATGAGGATAATTAGGACTGCAAAGTATAACTCATGTAGGTTTGGTTCACTTATAATGTACATATGTTTCTATTTTCAAGAATCCTTCCTATCCATAGGAAATGTCAACTGGGATACTTCTCGACCAGTGACCATACAAATAAGTGAATACATCAAGTCACTAGGTGATAAATTTGTATTAGTTAAGGATGAATACTTTACTGGTTTAAAGGAAAGAATGCAGAAAAGAATGAGGATTCTAGAACAATTATTAGAAAAGTAAAATAATGATATATGTTTCATGGTGGGCACTGATTACACCTATATCAAGCCATCTGTACCAGGGACCGCATGGTTGGCACCTCTTGACTATGAGGTCAACATAGATCAAGTCACCAATGCTATTGAAGCATTAATTAATGAACCATTGGACAAGTCACAACCTAGGTTTGGAACCTATGAAGAAGCCAAGGAAATAATTAAAACAGGCTTAGTTGTGAAAAATATTGACAGGAAGAAGGAAAAAATGGTTAAGACACTGAAGAAAAGGGTGTTGGTAAATGACGAGGAGACTAAACAAAAGGATGACATTGAGGATAGTCACCCATCGATGAAGAAGAAGAATTGAGTGACTCAGAATCCATAGAGTCCAATGCACCACCACCAGCAAAGAAACCTAGGAATACTTCTACATCTAGGACCAGAAGTCATACAACAAAGGATTCAAGTCCTTCACCAGTCAAGAAAGAACAAGGACATACAAAAGGAAGCTTCAAACAGGGAAAAAGGCACCAACAAAAAGAATAAATTTCCTCAGAACTAAGGAAGACATAGAGGACACTGAATAGGATGAACAACCTAGAAGTACCCTATCACCATTGATGAGGTATGTGCATCAATCATTAAGTTGGGTCCAATAACTGACCCCAAGATTAGAAAATGGCTAACTCTAGACCCCGAGGACCAGGATAAGTTAGAAGAGACAATTATTACAATAATGTGTGTATTCAAATATGTACCAATACAATTTAAAGATAAAATTCCTAAAGAACTTATGAATAGGTTGTCGGCAAGGTGGACATATGCACTAAAGAAAGAAAAAAAAAAAAGGGAAAGGGCCCTAGTTTCAGTTATACCATCTGAATCTAAGATGGAAGAGATTGAAGAAATGATGAAGAAACATTCCAATAGGTTCTCACAAAAATTAAGAGCCTACAAAGTGCTATAGGGACATCTAATTGATCTTGACAGAAAAGGTGACAATGAATGGAGAAAGATACTTGATGTACCAAAAAGGGATTCAAGCCTCGAGCCACAAGTAGCTCTTACCAACAAGCCACACAATGAAGAAAATTAGGCTAATCCGAGCCCCAAACATATTCTTATAACTGATGAGGATTCTAATGAATAATCATTGAACACAAAATCTAATAAGGATATGGACACTGTAGATGAAACATGGCTCGTTAATACTATCATTGATATTACCGGAGGAGATCCTTTAGATGAGGTACAAAAAGATGAAGATGTCACTGTTTCCCCAGACCAAACTAAGGAACGGGACACAATAATAGATGCTACACAGGTGAATATACCAGGCCAAATGCAATTGTTAATACAATATATTAACATGATCTCATAAAAGGAAAACTCACAGGAGCCTAATGCAAGCATACCTGAAGATAAGGATAATGATGAACAAAAAGATACAACTAATGAACAGAATGTAGTAGATGGAGAACCAAAAGAAATAGATGGAGAGAACAAAGATAAAGTTGAAGAAGAAAAGAAAGATGATTCTACTCGTAAGGATACCAAAGGAGATGTTGCAGATAAACCAAAGGTTGATGTGGAGACGTCCACTCCTGACTGATAGGAAAATATTGAGTAGTAGGAAAAAGATACAACACCACCAAACCCTTCATCGAGTACATCTTACCAAGCAAAGGATTTTACTTTGGTGCTACATTTAGGTACTTCCCATACAATATCCAAGAAGAATAAGAACAAGAAAAACAAACTACAAGTTACACTGGATGAAATTGTAGAGATACTGAAATGTGATCCAACTACATTGGATTGTGAATCTCTAATTGAGTATGGAGAAATATATTAGCAAAAAGATATGAAAAAAAAGCTTAGGAAGGAGAAAAAGGAATCACAAGTGACAAGGGACATATTAACATAGATTTTTCCTAACATAGATGTTGATCACAATGCCCCAATCCTTAATCAACTTACCATTCTTACTAGTGCCATCCAATCACAGAATGTAGATGTAGAAAAGGATATTGAAGAAAGAGAAGAGAAGTACCAGTATAAATTAACAGAGAAAATCAGCCAACAAGTGGCAGAGAACAAGGTGAAGCTATCTGGAAAATTAAGTGAGTTAGAACCTATCATTTTAGAAGCAATAGCCTTAATTCAAAAGTTAAGCACTTTAGAGAAATTCGCTAAGGAGAATAGTGAAAATATTGCACAAATAGATGAAGATCTAATTTCTAGTGCTCAAAGTCTCTAAAAAATAGACAATGCAATACACTTACACTATGCAAAGGTAATGGAAGCTAAGAAGTTGAGAATTCAAATCCAAGAGGTAGAATCAAAGTTTAGGGATGAGGTAACCAAGCTAGATGCTTTACTCTTACCGAATATGACACTATTGTAGAAACATATGACAATGGAAAGGAAATTGATAGCCACCCCGGAGATGTTTTTCACTGACAGCATCTATGATATGCATGATAGGATCAAATTAGAGCAAATGGCACTTGAACACCTACAAGAGAAATGGGAAAAGATGATGGAGAACATGAACAACTCTCATTCCCACATTTTTAACAAGCTATAAGTCATTACACCTTTTCCCTTACTATCAAAAAATGGGGAAAATGATATGTATAAGAGGAAATTGATAGGATACAAAGGGGAAAATGATATGTATAAATGAGATGATAAGTGTATATACATATACCATACCGACATATACATAGGGGGAGTCACAAATGACAAGGTAAATACATGGTGTATATTACTAAACATTTTAGTATTTGCACAAATCATTTTTTTATACTAATGTCAAAGGGGGAGATTAAAGACATATTTTTTCCATTAGTATATGAAAGGAAAATAGTTTTGGAACCGTCGGTAACACCAACACCAAAAGTCAGAGTTTAGAGAAAACTTGACAGACAAGTTTACAAGAAAACCTGATGACATAGTGCAACCCAAATATGTTACAAGAGAAACCAACAGAGTAACCCAATAGAGTAACCTAATAGAATAACCCAACAGAGTAAATTTGACAGAGGAACCCAAAAATCAGAGTACAGTGCAAACCGATAGAACAAATGATAGAGGAACCCGACAGACCAAAGAGAAACCTAAGCATTAGTCTACCGAGAGATAGTTAGAATCCCAAGAAAAGTGGATCTAACTTCCACGTCAGATAAAACATGTGTGTTTTATATTTATCTTTTCTATTATCTTTAAATCTATTTCTTTAGGGACAAGCAATGTAATTGTAATTGTTTTAATCAGTCTAACTGATTAGAAACATGCAATCTAGGAGATCAAGGTCAAGTTGTAAACCTTTGATCATAGAGTTATCATTGTAATATGTGAAACTCATTTAGGTCAAATCTTTGTATAAATAGATATGTCATCTATCAAAATAGATATGTGTGTGATGATGATTGTAGCTGAGGAGGACATCTATGGATCACACTAAGAGTTTTATGCAAAAGAACAACCAAGGATGGAATCAATTATCAAGAACAAGAACCAAGGCTACTGAGAAACAGAGGTATTGATCAATCACAATAGGTGATAAATATACTTGTAATCTTTTTTGGATCTATAATAAAAAATTGTAGATTGCACATATTCAGTTCATTGAATATTTTTGAATACATTCTAACAAGTGTAGAAAATAGAAAAAATCCTTGTGAAAGGTGGATTTCACAATCCTTTGCAAATATCTTAACCGAGTGCACACTAAATAGTGTTTCTAAAGATCTTAATAGAGTAGACCTTAACCAATCTCTACATAATACTCCTAACAGGGTAGATCATCAGAAGTGATCAAAATTGTAAGCCCTATCTGGCCCCTTCCATTCTACATATAGTGAAGCTTTGTGGGTTTTATCCCCACCAAAGTGTTTACTTTCTAATAGGGTTTTTCTACATTACCAAATCTTGTGTCATGTGTCTATACATTTCATGAATTTTTTTATAAATGTTTTACATGCTTATTGAGTTAATGAATTTATATAACATACACAAAGATAAGATAGCACAAATGGTTGGTAATAGAATTGATTAAATAAAGGATTAAGGTTAAGTTATAAAAATTTTGAGGGTACTAATTCACCCCTCCCCTCTCAGTACACCATTCTATTATTTCCAACATATAGGAGTATCAATCTCCCCCTTTGGTATTAGTTGGCATTTTGACAAAAATTGTCAAAGTCATCAAAATTTTGTGTAACTCCCCCTATACACATGCTTATATCTCCCTTAAGTACTATATCCATTATATTATCCCTTTTTACTTACATCTCCCTTATGTGTTATATTAATACATACTATATTATCCCCATTTTTTGATAAATATGGCAAAATCAAAATTGCTTAGGGCTCGGTAGGATAAAATTATACCTTATCAAAAATGTGTGGGTTCTTCTTCTGTATATTATCTAGGGATGAATCCCATGCATATTTGAGTGTTTGAAGTATAACAATTTGAGTAGCAACATCAACTACCATTCCAATGATGGTGTTAATTGAACTACCATCGAGGGTTTTGACCAAATCCTTGGCCTTCTTGAAATGCCTTTGCATGGATTCCATGTGGGGAATTAGAAGTGCTTGCATGTCTAGAAGTTCCATCCTTCTCTTATTATCTTCTTTTCATAGTTCTTGCTACATCCCCATCAAGTGTTTCAACTTCGAGTAATATTCTTGTAAAGAACCAGGCTCGGTAGTGACATTTTTCAGTTGTTTAGTCAGCTTGGTCTCAACAAACTCATCTTTCTGCCTCATATCCTTGATGAAGTTTGAAATAGAATTTTTTTTTTGAAATATTGAAAGTATATGAGACAAATTAGTCTCAATCTTGGTAGATGCCTCATAAATTCATACCTTATCAACTGCAATGTTGTCTAGAATGGATTCAAACAATTTCAGTTCCAACTTCCTTGACTGAACCTTCACCTTGTAGTTTGTAGTGACCTCAATTGGATTTCACACTTCCTCCACTAGTCCTTCTACTTTACTAATTATATTTTTTTTTTCATGAATGGTAACATCTAGGACAATGTCTTGTAAGAGATCCTTGATGCTTTCCAATACATCAGTTTTCTTCCTCTTTTGAAGTAATTTATTTTGCATTGACTTAAGTTTCACTAGTTCTGCATACTGGGTCATTTCATCATAGTCCATAGTAGATAGTTCTATATTTGGTAAAATGATCGGTTGAATAATATCTACATGTTTCCTCTTCTTTGATTTATTCTTCTTTGCTAACTTCTTTGGGGAATGTGATCCCTTTAGTGCATCAGATGTTATCTTGGTTGTACTAGTGTTAGCTCTCTTCTCCTCTTGTTTGGTTTCTTCCTTCTTTTCTTCATGTTTCCCTTCTATTTTCTTTTCTCCTAGTGTGTCATTTTTCAGCTCATTTATGTGTTTCTTGACATCCTTCTTTTCATTTGGTTCCTTTGGTTCATCTTTTTTGAGCTCTTGTTGTTGTGCAATATACTCGGTTGGGGGAACCAATTCGATGTTCAATGTTGCTAGTTTCTTTGTAGTCATATCATTCTCGGTGTTTTTATCTATCTCAAGTTCCTTTTCCTTATTTTTTTCCTTTTCCTTCTATGTTTCCTTTTCCTTCTCTCTTTCCTTTTGTTGGTCGGATGCTGCATTATCTATATCCATAGAAACTGGATCATTATCACCTTGAGTTGTGTGATAATCTAGTACTTATTCCAATATAGGCTATAGAGTAGGATCATTAGTAACCTTATCATTGATGTTCATTTATTCTATATTGATTTCCTCGGTTGGCATAAAATTTTGATCATCTAATGTATCATCTCTAGGATCTTTGTTAGTAATGTCCTCAATAATAACTTCATCAGTGTCAAATGTAAAATCAATAGAATTATTCTTACCTTGATCATCTTTGGAAACTTCATCGGTTATGTTCTCCTTTTCTTTCTGAACTTGATATTCAGGCTCTTTGATGTTGAATATCTCTCTCCATTTTGCATCGGTTTCCAACTATAATTTCTCCAAGTCTCCTATCATAATTTGTAAAGATCTTCCTTTTAGAAGAAATAATTTAGAGTGTTGTTTCATGGTCTCTTCAATAGATAGATTTGGTATAGTTAGCATGAGAAATCTTTTTGTAATTTGTTTTTCAGCATTCATAGCATATTTCCATCTTGCATCTATATTTTTTATAACTCAATAGGTAAAAACATGAAAACTTCAAGTGGTGTGTACCTGAATTTGTGTAAAGAGTAAATAATTGCATCTTTAATTTTTACATTTTTCCCTTTACTTTGAGTTTTGTACTTTTCTCACTTCATTCCTCTGAATGTTCCATACTTATTCATTGTGTCTAACATTTTATCTAGACTTCCTGGTGGTGGAGACTTGTTCTTCTCAACTTTCAATTTTCTTAAATCTTTAGTCTCTGTGTCACTGACAGGTTGTAGCTTGAATTTTCTCCTTGGTCTAGTGTTTTCATTATTGCTTCGTACATATGTCTTATCTTTTGGTTCTGAAGAATTTTTCTTTTCTTTTGGTGATGTTGTAGGCCTTGTTGATGATCTAGTAGATTTGGGGCTCAGTGAAGGTTTCAATACTTTTGGTTTCTTTCCTTCCACATGAGAGGGTTCTGCCTCATCTTCTTCATCATCAATTCCCAAATCCTTAGTCATATTATTACTCATCTTGCTAGATTTTTTTTAATTTTAGGTGCCAAGATACTTTTCTTAATCTTATCCTTAACTTCTTCATATGTTCCATACTTCTTGGCTCTTTTATCAACAGGCTTAGCTAAGAAAGTTTCAATTTTTTGAGATTCAAGGTCTATATCCATCTCATATCCCATAGGATCTAGACATATGCTCCTAGGATCAACTGTGTTGATAATACATGAGTCGGTGTCTACCTCAAAATAAATAGAATCATGATATTTATGAACTAATTGAGGTGGACCTATAAATTTCTAATGCATCATAGCTTGGAATTTGGTGAAGTAGTCATTCATAATAATGTCAAAATTCTCTCCTAGACTCTGCATGTACTCATTTATTTGATAGATGACTAGATTATCACAGTTCCATTTCACACTTCCAATAGAAGGAAAGAAGTTCTCAAAATAAAAGTATATGCATACTAGTAGTGATTTGAACTTCGATGTATTTGTCTTGGATTTCCTTATAGTGTTCATGTTGTCTTGAATTTGCTTCAATAGTATCTCACATAGATCAATCTACATATCTTTATTTACAATATTTTAAGGTAGATCAATAGCTCCACAAGGTACGATGTCCACTCGGGGTAATTGAAATACTCGGTAGAACAAGATGTTGCATGTGAACTTCAACTTGGGGTCTTCAATAGTAGAAATATTTAGACCTCTTCCATCCCATTTGCCTTTTTTTAACTCACTCAAATTGTTTTTCGCAATCTGTCTTGTAGCCTTTGGCTTATCTCCAATCGGTTAACCATTCACAATGTGTAACACATCCTTTGTGATCTTCATAGGTTGATCTAGCCACATATATTGTTTGTGTATTTGGCTAAGGAAAATCCTTATCCACTTGGTTTTGAATAAATTCAAGATATGTAGGGCATGTGTGAAACCTTTTGACTCCAAATTAACATGATCTCTCTTTAGTTTCCTATCTACACATTGCTTCTTGTAAGATGAATCAATCTTCTCTTCACAAATCTCCTCAACCTTACAATGGATGAACATACAAATGCCCTCGGTCAATAGAACTCTATCCAAAATGGAAAAAAGTACTCCCATCATGTCTGGTTCAGCTTCTTTCGTAGGAGGTAGCTTGTACTTACGATTCACGGGCTCAACATTCTCAACTACTTCTAGATTTTGAGCTTTTAGGGCCATATCTTCTTGTCAAACATAAATTTTTTGAACTAGGGTTTGCATTTATGGCTCGGTTGCACTAATACACCTAGGGAAACACCAAAAATATCTTGAATAGATTCAAATGTTCTCAAAGTGGTATATGATTACCTTCACAATCGCTCAAATTTTCTTGAGGACTCATTTCTCCAACTCTATTCACACTTCTCTAGAAAACGTTAAGTAACAATAATAGACAATGAGGTCTATATATGGCTTTTTCTAGTTTTAGGGTTTCTAATGGTCATAAAGTAGAAATTAATGCTCTGTCAACTTACTTTACCAATTAATTTTACCATTACCTTTAACCAAATGATTCAACATTATAATTCCTAGGTGAACCCACAATAGTGGATTATACTTTTTTGCCTAAACAGACATTGAAGTCTACATTTTGAAAAAAAAATTCAGATTCGAATGCATCTTATCGTGAAACCGTTTGAAATTGGAAGACAAAGTAAACTAGATTATTTTAGGAATTTTTTTCTAGATACTAAATATATTTTTTTATTTTAAAAAAAATGATTTGAATGATTTTTTTTCTCCCACGAAAACTGCTATGTTGCTAAAAATGTCATTTTCAAAGAGTTACATTAATTTCATAGAGCATAAGTTTTTTTCTAAAATAGATATGAATCTGCTTCTTTTGAATTTAGTTTTGTAACATCCATACAAAGGGAATTAAATTAGTTTGATGAAATTATCATGCTTATTGCATATTTTATTAACGTTTGAAGTTGAGTAAACTGTAATTTTCACATACCTTGACTACATAGCTTATAACTTTATATTTATCAAATTCCATTTTTTTTTATAGAAAGTAGAATTGAAGATGGAGGGAACTATTATTATTATTTTCTTCTCTTTTGTACTATTTTCCATTTAACGTGAAACTCAAAGGTTTATATTTGGTAAAAAAACCTACATTTGATGCACGTCAAAAAACATAGGCCTAATTAATTAAAAAATTATCAAATCTATATTTGTTTGAAAGATCATTAAAAGTATGTGTGCTATGAAAAAATACATCTCCTTATTCTTCCATTTGAGCCCTTCATTTGAGCCCCTCATTTGAGCCCCGAAGCTATGAAAACTTAAATTTTTTGTGAAACTCTGGAAATGGCCTCTACTCAGGGACTTTCAATAGAAAGTACTTTCAATCAAAACTATTTAGTTTTGATAGAAAGTACTTTTTATTGAAGGTACTTTCTTAGTTTAACATGGGTATGGGTAAAAACCCCACAAAAATCTTCACTGGTTATTTTTGATCAAAACTAACTTAGTTTCAATCAAAACTAAGCAAAAAGGTAGTTTCGATCAAAACTAAGAATGTTTCAATCAAAAAAATTGGGTACTTTCTATAGATAGTACCCAACTAAATCCTCCCACCTCATGGAATTTGTGGGGAATTTCTTCCACTGAAAAAGTGTAACCTAATATTGTGGGTTCACCCTCCTTTTATTGAATAAATAAGAAACATAAACTCAATAGTATGTATCCAAATGCATCTAAGTATGCTCATATGGATCTCTGCACATATACTAGGAACTGATTTAAGAACTAAAATTTAACATATAGTTCCTATTCACACCTCATAATTGATTAAAGGTAGATTTAGTTGAACCCGATTTGGAGGATGAGGTTCCCTCAAGTGTTCTAAAAGATTTTCCATCATCTGTGGTATTTCTTCTCCATCTCCTATTCATCTGATCTCTCATTTCTTCAACATTCACTTCTGATTTCTCAGATGTCTCTTCCTCAGTAGAAGCTTGGCCTCGATACCTATAGTCTTTGGCAAGGTGACCTATCTTGTGACAATGGAAGCATGCCATGACAGGGTTTCTCCAAGATCTTCTATTTTTCCTACCACGTATAAATATGCAGTTTGTAGTAATATATCCATATCTTCCACAGACTAAACAAGATATCCTTGTGTTATAGTCCCATGGTATGGATGTACCCTGTTAGTTTCTTGGCATATTATGTCGGTTCCATACCCATTTTTCATTTCTCTTTTATGATCTACATTCTTCAGTTTTGTGACCATGCTTGTTGAAGTTATTGTAGTAGCCATCAAAATTTGGATTTCTTATGTTTCTTTTAGTCTTTGATCTGCATTCAAATGCTAGTGCCCATAATTTTTGTAGTTATAACAATATTCATCAAACTTAGAGATATTTAGTACATTGCATATTTTGCTTCTGCATATGTTTACAGTATGTCTAGGTTTCCCACAATTGTTGCAACTAGGCTTATTTGACTTCTATGGGGTAGAAGTTCCTTGACTGTAAGATTGATTATAGGACTCTCCTTTCCCAGTAGTGCTCTTACTATTGAATCCTAGTCTAGTCTTGTATATTGGTTGTCTCTAACTTTAAGTTGTGCATCCAATGATCTCATTATTTCTTCATTTCTCTTTAATATCTCATTTGCTTCTTTTTCATATTTCATCTTCCTGGTCAATCGATCAACTTCAAAATTTAGTTCTTGATTCTCAAACTCTCTCCTAATAAACTCTATATTTTATATCACTAGCTGATCGGTCATATTATAGTATACCTATGTTATCCTCATGATCTCATTGTCTTTCTCATCTATTCTTGTCTCAAACTATATTTTTTCTTCTTCAGCTAATTTTAGTGCATCTTCAATTGTTCCCTTAAAGTCAAGTATCTCACTCATTCTTAATGCTTGCACTTCTTGATCTATTTTTGCTAAGTTTAGTTGCTCAGTGAGTGTCTTGTTCTTTTCCATGAGTTTTGAATTGGTTGAATCATCTTCACCATTCATACTACCTTCAGATGTTGTCTCAAGAGTATCAACATGCTCTTGTGTATATTTCAGTTCACTACATAACTACTTTATCACTTTTAAGGAATTTTCTAACTTCTTTTTTCATATATTCAATCACTTCTTGTGCACTCTCCAACTCAAACTCAAGACTATCAATGTTCTTAGATTGCTTGTAAATTTCCATGGTCATGATCTTTACTCTCAGATAGTTAAACCCTTATCTCAAGAGACTAGCTCTAACGCCAATTTTTGGATTAACCTATAGAATGGTAAGTGATGAGAGGAGAGGGGTGAATTAGTACTTTAAAACTTTTAACTACTATTCATTACTTTTCACTGAATAGAATATCATTCATAAAAACATTAAAAACATGTAACATAAATCAGCAAACCATGACACATAAAACCATGATTTTTGGTCATAAATAAATCCTTGGTTAGAGAAACAATTGCAGTGGGGATGACACCCACAATCCTTCACTTCTACAGAATAAAGGTTTCTCAGTTAGAGCTACAATGTTAGCTACTTCTAGTAGCTTGCTTACCCTATTAGGAGTATTATACTGGGTCAAGAGTACAAAAGATTTATTTAGTCTACCTAGTTAAAGGATTTTACAATCTCTCATCTAAGAGATGTACTCAGTTAGAGGATTTACAAGATAGGACATGTTAGGGCATACCCACTGAGTGGGATTTCTAATCTTCTAACTATTACAAAAATGTCTGCAATTATGCATCAACCATAATGTTGTTCAGACTCTTTATGCTCTGCAAGCGCATTACCTCTTTCTACACTTGGTAACTTATCTATTTTGCACCCTATAAATTTTTCATTCTATCTTTATCTTTTTTTTTGTAAGTGCTTCTTTCTTTGTAATATTCACCATCTCTCTTTCATCAATATGTTTTGTTTCTTTTTAAATTATCTTAAGGCGGTTAACCTAATTATATCCTTCTCCTTCTGCAGTGGAGGTGAGGCAGTGTGAGTTTTATTTCATTCCCAATGCATTTTTTATGCTTGTCTTTCATTTATTTAATTTCCTCGTGATCATATGCAATCATGTTAGTGCAATCCCAATGTTCTACCTAACATTTACCTAAAAAATTGTAAAAGCTTTCCCACTCGGCATCCAGGTTCAATGTTACAAATTTGAATTGTTATGTCAGCTCTGGTATACTCAGTAGTGTGCTCTAATCTTCCTTGGTGACATAAATATTCTTGGCGACTCGGTGACTAACTTCTGATCGGTAAGTGCCCTTTTCTTAACTCGATGTGTGTTGTTGTTTAGTGCTTATTGTCATTGATACTATGCTTTATCGATTGTCTGTCATAGTGATTTCTTCCTCTTTACTAACTAGCTTCATTGACTATTATAACTTTGATAAAACTAACAACAAACTATCTTATAGGAGTATCAAAGTCCACCTCATTCTTATCATAAAGGAGAAGAAAGAGAGAGATCATGGGAAAACTACAAAGAGGTAAAACATCACCAAGTTTAAGGATAAGGCCCCAAATAAAGGATATAAAGTTAGACAATAACATGCAAGGGTGCACAAACAAAAAGGAACAAAAGGATGAAAGGAAATAAACACTAACATTTAATTTTAAAAAGAAAAAAAAAACTCCAAATCAACTAGTTGAAGAGACCTTGATTAAGAAAACATCTCAATTGCTAGTATTATGTCTAGAAAGATATTGCAAAAGCACAAGGGGTCAATATAATATAGAAAATGGTGATCAATGGTGGACCCCCACTTTCTATATACATTACAATACTAAAATATGACCCTTACGCCAAATCTGATTTGTACAACCCAAAAGGATGAAGGGATACAAATGCAAGATCTAGCTAGAATGTGGATTTACGGTATCCCTTTGTTGTATATGTGCACTTCATGGATGGATATGGGTCCATTATATCCATTTATATTGGTTTGTATATGTGCACCCCATGGATTGATATGGATCCATTATATCCATGGGGATTGTTTGTATGTAAAAATACATAAGAAAAATGTGCAAGAGAATGTACAAGGGAGGTCGTATGTATGTCCCCTCCTTATGATGGCTACATAGTAGACATTATAAGGAAGATAATCAAGGATACATACATCCAAAAACAAGGACATATCCTTAAATCAACAATATATGCCACAAACTTAGCTAAGAGTGTTAAGTCTTATAGGCTAAGAAAATAGATAATTGTGAAAGGATATTCTTCTTATGAGAAGAGACCTTTGAAAGGAAGAGATATTGTTGACACAACATCTACCTTCAAGAGGAGTTCCTGAAACAAATAACATCTTCAAGAAAAAGAGGGGGAAGAGTGTTAGAATGATTTATAATAACTGAGAGGGGGGATGAATTAGTTATCCAAGGTCTAGATGTGCCAATTAAACTTTTAAACACTTCAATCAACTCAGATCCACTCAGTAATCCACTCGCTCTTTATAGCATATAATCTGTTACTCCAAATGAGATCTGAAGGTTTTCATTAGTATTCAAGCATTCAAACACCCACTCAATAAAAAAGCCAAGATAGACTAGTCGGCTAATGATCACCGATTGTAGATTTAACTGAGTGTAGTGATCACGTGCAGAGTTAACCGAGTGCAGTGACCACTGAGAAGACAAACTTACTGAGCAGCAATGTACACCAAGCACATAGTATACACTGAGATACACAAGTAACACCAAGCACCGAGAGACATTATTTACCAATTAAACCAGGAGTTACATAAAATTTTGAATTTGCACATCAATCTAGGTAAAAAAAAATTTCTGAGCTAAATAGCAGTTTACAATGATCGAGGAGAACATTAATTACAGATGCACACATTAATTTTTTATATCTCCTATGTTTATATTATCAAGGTAAATTTTGTATATTGTTGATCTTAGGTTTTTTATGATATTTTAAAACCCTAATTAGGTCAAGAGGTTTGATATATATGTAAGGTTATGATATCATTTTGTAATAAATAATGATCAAGTAATGACTAAGTAGCCGTCATACTAAGGACATCAGGAGATCAAAGAAGGGTTTTAGAACAAGGACTACATTGCAGCGTTTAGTTTACAGAACATAGACAAGGCTACTGAGGAGTAAAAAAGGTATTATCATTCATAGTAAGGTGATAAATTCATTGTACTTGAAGGATCTGTATCCATAATATAGAGATTGTAATTTGTTCAAATCACACAATTTTTGTTACTCTCTGACAATTGTAACAATCCAAAAATATCCTAACAGAGTAGACTTAACCGTCTTTGTATAAATATCTTAATAGAGTGCACACATACATTATTTTTCTAAATCCTCATATGAGGTAGATCTAATCATTATTATTGTTACTCCTAACAGGGTAAGGTCAGTAGAAGTGATCAATCTTTGTAAGCTTTAACATGCTACTTTATTACTCCAGTAGTGAAGCTTTGTGGATGTCACCCCCACTGTAGTTTTTACCTTCTAACAAGGATTTTCTATTATACCAAAATACTAGTGTTATGTGTACTTAAGTTTCATGTATGTTTTATTGTTTGGATTACATGCATTTACATTTTAGTAGTAATATTGCATGTTTGGTGAATGCAATTTACTCAGTCGGTTATAATAGTATTTGGTTACAAGTATTTTTTTGAAAGTTTTTAAGGGTACTAATTCACCCCTCCCCTCTTAGTACACACCTTTCTATTATTCCAACAATTGGTATCAGAGATAGTTCTCTTGTTTAGAAAGTTTAATCACTGGAGAGAAAAGATCTTACAATGGAAAGGTATACGCTTGATAAAACTATTGAGAATCAAAAGTTTCAGTTGCAGATCTACATCGAACAATACAAAGAAGCCAAGGAGAAACTCATGGAGATGTTTATTAAGAGAAAAGATATGGAATTTCTCTGTCATGAGACTGATTATTAGGAAGAAGAGATTCATGACCCATTTGATACATCCAAATCTGAATCTCGTAGCATATTTGATGCATCTAAAGGAAACATATCAAATCTATCTGAGAGAAATCAACAACTTACTGAACAAGTGAAAGCACTACAGATCAGACAAGATACACAAATGTTTAGAATGGTTAAAGTCTTGAATGATGCAAATAAATTTGAACTATACAGAAACATGGTTGTTGATGACAGAAGAAAAATGACTGAAAAATTACAAGAAATAGAATCTGAGATAATGAGACTTACTGAACACTACTTTGAGATCACCATTCAAATGGTTGATATGAGTCATGAGGCAAACCGAGTGAATATTGAACTTTCTAGAAACTAGAAAACATTGGTATATTGAAAGAAGAGAAATGAATTGAAGATTTTACAACAAAATAATGAGGCGATTAAGAGATTTGAAGAAGGTACTAAGAGGATGAATTTCTGAACAATCAAAGAAGACTGAACAATAATACCAGATTAGGGTATACCAAGCAAGGATAATTGTCAAATCAAGTTGAATAGAAGAATGTCTACACAAATTCAAAGTATAATAAACCTTCATGTTGTCACTATGGAAAACCAAGCCACACATCAAATGTTTGCAGGATCAAAGAAAAAGGTATCTCTAGAAACTCTCCTAAATGTAATGGTAATTGCTATAACTGTAATAAGCATGGACATCAAGCACATGAATGCAGATCTAAGCTGAACAAAACATAGAAGAAACCCTACATGGATAAATATTGTCAAACTTGAAACATGTATGGTCATAGATCACAAGCATGCATGACTAATATGAAGAAAATTTGGAAACCTAAAGGAAAAGAAAAGGTAAATCAATCGAGAAGACAAGGTAATGCTTATGCTTGGGATTACAACACTTGGGAAAGTTTCACAGCGTGTGGTAAATATGGACATATAGTAGAAAACTGTATGATATAATGGAGAAATAAGTCTAAAAATTAGTCAAACTCTAGTATGGCATGCTCACACTGTCAGAAGGTTTTTCACTTAAGCAGAGATTGTGCAGATCAGATAAATAATTATGGAAATGGGAATACAATCAAATAAATCATGAGAAACAAAAATCAAATGTGGAGGAGAGCATCAAATGATAATTCTGGTCCAAGCACAACAGTCAGTGACACCTCATTCGATGGATTAGGTGATTCCACCACCTCCACCTAAGCAATACAAGCAAGTATGGAACTATGTTTTGCAAAGCTATATCTTACATCAATTCCTATATAATAATTGTACAAATGACAAATTAGAATGAAATAATATGCACTATGGTATTATATTTTTTATTACTTTGATCTAGTTGCTTTGGTTAATTTGTACCGAGTTAGTAATGACACTCAGTGACTATGTGTGAGACAACTGAGTTGCTAAGGCAACCGAGCATTTTTTATACTCACCGAGTTGAAGTATCGTTAGTATTAAGTGAGTGATTTTTTTGTCGAATGAGTGGTTGGTAATGCAAATTTATTGCACCAACTAAAATTATTTTGTATAAATTCAAGGGAAGTGAACTCATTTATTCACACATCAAACAAAGAGCAGAGCAGAGAAATTGAGAGAGAATTCACGGTAGAGACATTTGAAGGATTTTATAGAGTATCAAAGCACATTTCAAGAAATTAAAGGCTAGAACAAGTAAGCATTTGCACTTACCGAGATATTTGAGTTCTTTCGTGGGAATCCCTAATTTGAAAATAATGGAGTCCTCATCATGAACCATGAAGGCAAAGATGTGAAAAAGAAAAAAGGTAATTATTTTTAAGAATTCAACATGCACAAAACCCCATTAAAAGATACATCCATGGGTTATAGCTCAACCTGATGACAAAGGAGAATTCTCTATGATACCACCTAGGACTCTACTGGTTCATGATGTAAGGACATACATTCACTACAAGATCAGTGAGATAGGGGATTTCAATCTAATATCAACATATCAGACACTTTGCACTGATGAAAAACTGAAAGACGACCACAAACACCTAGAAGTCAAAGGGTTAACCAATGCCCTACATTTCATGAAGGAGTTCAAAACTAAATGGGTATGCATAGTACTGAGTCGAGTACATGATGGGAAGATTTGGCTAGATGAACTGAGGAAGATAATAAAAGATGTGATACATGCAGTAATTAAGTATCCTACAACAGATAAAACAAAATCCCTAAGGCACTTGCCCATATCCAAAATTGAAAATATAACAGGAGCTGAGTGGGATGGTAGAGTTCTATGGATCAACACCATTAGTGATCCTGAACTTAGATTTGGGGCATATGTTATTGCATACAAAATCTTCCAGTCAAGAAGACCTAACAGTGTTGCATGTGGAGCTATTGATATTGCATATAAGACTGTCAAGAAGGGTTTCCAACTTGAGCTATTTTGAAAATATGAGAACAATCCAATCAATGAGATATAATACTTGTAAGTTTTGTCCTCTACTAATATATACATTTTTCTATCTGCAAGACTTTTTCCCCTCCATTGGTAATGTAAAATGGAAGACAAACCAACTGATTACACTGTAAATCAGTGACTTAATTGCAAGTCTAGGGACAAACTTTGAACCCATTATGAATGAATATTTTGAAAAGTTCAAAGAAAGAATGGAGAAAAGGTCAAGAATACAAATGCAGTTTGTTGAGAAGAATAAGGAGGATATTTTTTTTATAGTTAACATAGACACAACACTCATGAAAGAAGTACAACCAAGGACAGCATGGCTACCTCCAATGGATTATGAACTTGACATTGATTTAGCTTCTGAGGCAATAGAGAAGTTACTTAATGAACCAGTTGACGAATCTACCATGAGATTTGGCACATATGGCGAAGCTAAAACCAAAATATCTATTGGATTATAAGTAGAGAAAATGGGTAGGAAGAAGACAAAGATTGTTAAGAATGAGTCTTCACCAAGGACAAGAACAAGATCGGAGATAGTAGATTCACCACCTTTGAAGAAAGGAATCGCAAACATTACAAGGTCATCACCGAAGTATACATATCAAACAAGGAAGACAAAGACCATAGCACCGAGACAAAGAAAGATGTATGTAAGAAATAAATATGATAAGGATGATTCTGATGACAATATTGATCAATTTAAGGTTGTGCAAAACAAAGTACCATAAAATATAGATGAGATATCAAAAGAAATTAGGACAATCAGAAGGTTAGGACATCCAAAGATCCATACTTATGCAAATATGACTAACAAGAATCAGGATAAACTAGAAGAAGCTATCATAGGTATGATGATTACTTTCAAAAAGGTCCCTGTAGAATTTTCTACATACATTACTTAAGAATTATATGACAAGGTATCAGCTAGATGGACTTATGCACTTAATACAGAGAAATAGATGGGAAAATAAATTATCACTCTACTTAAGGCTGATTGCACAGTGGAACAAATTGATGACATCATGCAACAGTATACAAAGCAATTCCCCAAGAAATAAAGAACATTGAATATACTTCAATGGAATTTGAAAAAAGTTGATAAAGAGAGCACCATGATTTGTAAAAATCTGCTATGTCCAATCGAGCAAACAGAGGACATTGCATCTACAGTGGATACCGAGGGACATCAACTAAGCATAGAAAATACTAATGTTGAAGGTGCAACTGTTGATAATGTATTGGATAGTATTCATGGACTCCTTACTAATCTAGGTCAAGCAGAGATCAGCATTGATGATATAACTGAAGGAGACCCTAATGACCAAGAAAAATAAGATGAAGTGATTACCAGAGCTACTGAGACCTTAGATGAAAAAGATACAACCAAGGTTACCCAAGAAATGGTACTAGGTAATATACCAATTCTAGTATAAGTAATTGATATAGAAAGTGAAGCACAAATGCAGACATCAAAGAACATCACATATACAAATCAAGATAAGGGTTATGAGAAAGGTAAAGAGAATAAGCATAGTGGAGAGAAAACACAAGGTGATGCACCTAAAGAAACCACTGATGTAGAAGATAAAGGTGAAGGTAACACAGATTCGATGGTAGATACTTCTACCACTGATACCAGGTGAGATACTGAGGCACCTTCTCAAGTCATTATACCTACTGAGACACCAAAGAAAGAAACCAAGCAAAAGGCTCAATTATCTCTAATAATATCTCCTACATCAAGTGTACAAGGAAAGAAGAAGAAAAATAAGAAAGGGAGAAAGGATCCAGTAACATTAGATGAAATCTTGGACATCCCTGACTCTGATCCAAGGACACTTGATCTAGACACACTTAGAAAATATGGTGAATTGTGCACCCAAAAGGTAGCCCAAGACAAGCTAAGGCAAGAACACAAAAATGCACAGGTGCTAGAGGTAGCAAAGAAGATTCTATAGCAAGTTATTCCTGACATGAACATCAATGAATCTGCTCCCATCATTGATCAACTTGCACTGCTCACTGAGGAAATAAATGGTTCAGACATTGATGCCAAGCAGAAGTTAGAAGAGAGAGAAGAAAAGAAGATTAAGTACAAGGTTATTGAGAAGATCAGCCAAGGAGTGGCAGTAAATAAGGTAACACTCTCAGAATTTGTAACTAGATTAGAAAATTTTATTAATCAAGCACTTACAATTCTGCAAAATTTATGTACATTAGATCACTTCACTATCGAGCTTAGTGAATAGTTAAAGAAATTAGATGACGATCTAAAAGATAGTGCAAATAGTCTTTCAACTAAGCAACCCACATTTCACATGCATTACACTAGGTTTCTACAAACACAAAGGTTGAGACTTGATTTGAAGAAGGAAGAGGACAAGATAAGAGATCAGGTAACCGAGCTTCAGGCTATGTTACTAGCACATTTAGTATTGATGCAAAAGCATGTGACATAGGAAAAGAATTTGATTTCCACCCTAGAGATATTAGTAATAGAAAGCATATATGATATGCATGATTAATTGAACCTAGAGAAGTTAAACCTTGAGCATCTAAAAGAGGAATGAGAGAAATTATTGGAAAATCTCCAAAAGTCCCATCCCAACATTTTTGACAATTTGTCAGTAATTTATTTTTGTCATTAATTTCAAAAAAGGGTGAAACATATGTATATATTAATGCATACTGAGAGCATGTACAAAGGGGGAGTCACTACGTATAAGTTGTTGTGTATACTACATCTACATATAAAAAAATTTGATACTAATGCCAAAGGGGGAGAATGTTACTCTAAATGAGATTTTAACATTGTCATTAGTATTCAAGCATTCAAACACCCAATTGGTACTAGAGTCAAGATAGACTAGTTAGGTAATGATAAGAAAGTGCAGAGTTAATTGTGTTCACTGATCACACACAGACTTAACCGAGTACAGTGATCACCGAGCAGACAAACTTACTGAGTAGAAGTGTACACTGAGCACATAGTATACACTGATATGCACAAGGAACACCAAGCACTGAGAGACAATACTTACCAAGTAAACCAGCGGTTACATAAAATTTTGAACTGGCACATCAGTCTAGGTAAAAACATTTTGCCGATTTGGATAACGGTTTACAATGATCAAGGAGAACATTAATTATGGATGCACACATTAATTGTTTATAGCTCCTATGTTTAGATGATCAAGGTAAATTTTGTACACCATTGATCTTAGGTTTTGTAAGATATTGTAAAACCCTAATTAGGTCAAGAGGTTTTCTATATGTAACATTACGATGTCATTTTCTAATGTATGATGATCAAGTAATGATCAAGTAGCCACCATACTAAGGACATCAGGATATCAGACAAGGGTTTTAGAACAAGGACTAAATTACAAGATTTAGTTAACAGAACAGAGACAAGGGTACCAAGTAGTACAAAAGGTATTATCATTCACAGTAAGGTGATAAATTCATTATACTTAAAGGATCTATATCCACAATATAGAGATTGTAATTTGTTTAGATCACACAATTTTTGTTACTCTTTGACAATTGTAACAATCACAAAATCTCCTACTAGAGTAGACCTAACCATTTTTGTATAAATCTCTTAACAGAGTGCGCACATACATTGTGTTGCTAAATCCTCACATGAGGTAGATCTAATCGATCTTATTGTTACTCCCAATAGGATAGGGTCACCAGAAGTGATCAATCTTTGTAAGCTCTAACAAGATACTTTATTACTGCAGTAGTGAAGCTTTGTGGATCTCATCCCCACTGTAATTTTTACCTTCTAACATGGGCTTTTTTGAAACCAAAATACTAGTGTTATGTGTACTTAAGTTTCATGTATGTTTTATTGTTTGGATTACATGCATTTACATTTCAAAAGTAAGAATATATATGTTTGGTGAAAGCAATCTACTCAATCGATTATAACAGTATTTGGTTACAAAGATTTTTTTGAAATTTTTAAGGGTACTGATTCACCCCTCCCCTCCCAGTACACACCTTTACATTATTCCAACAATAATCAACAATATAAACTTGTAGTCTACTATCCTAATATAACCAACTTGCAGAATATAAAATTCTTAATAGTAAAAGACATCAAATAATATTCACACAAGTATGACATGGGGATTTAATGTGGAACCCCAATATCAAAAAAACCACCTGTAACATGCTACTAATTTTTTACTCTTCTGAAGTGAGCTCTGTGAAAAGCCAACCTGGTTAAAGATTACAATACACGCTATTAAATGTGACCCGGTTAAAGGATTTAATCATCTTGTTAAAAGTGATCCTTGTTAGAGGGCTTAGACCATTCCATTAGAATGTCAGCTTGACTAAAAGATTTAAAAATATGACTGTTAGGTCAACCTTGTTTAAAAGGATTTTGCAACTGATACAATGGTTAGAAAGTAATAGCAAATTGTTATCTGAAACATACAGCTCACTTTGCAAATATAGATCCAATTATTGTTGGAAAGTTATATTTTTGATGATATGAATCACTTTTTGGTTGTCATTTATGGAGACATATGTGGCATATTGATAAATTGATTTGAAGTTAAGTTTTGATGATTCAGTTTTGAAATCGACTAAGTTCAAAAAAATAAATACAGAGGTATCTTAGGTATCAACGATAAAAATATATGAGTTATGGTGAGAGAGATTAGAGGAGGATACTATGGGGTATGTATGACCTACATCTAATATTGATTTGATTTTGGTAACAATTTCACAAAGTTACAGAAGGCAAAGTTATTGCGAAGGTTGATGACAGTTAGCTGTGGCATAGAAGATTTTGTCATGTTAACTTTGACAACATTGTGAAGGAAAGTATGACTAATGTTGTAAGAGATCTACCTAATATTGTAAAGTCATCTAACACTATGTGTGGAGAGTGTGTTATGGAAAAGCAGACCATATGCAGTTTTAAAAGAAAATCTTATTCAGCTAAAGGAAAGTTGGATCTGGTGCATACAGATCTCTCTAGTCCTAAAAGAACAAGATCATATTATGGTGAAAGGTACTTTATACTTTTTGTTGATGACTTTTCTAGAATTATGTGGGTTACATATTTGAGTGAGAAATCTAAAGTATTTGAAAAATTCAAGTTATTTAAAAAAAAAATTGAGAATGAATCTGGTTTGAAGATAAAATTTTTGAGATCAGACAGAGGTGGAGAGTTTACATCAGACTTATTTAATACCTATTATGAAGAACATGGAATATACAAACATACATCAGCTCCTAGACCTCCACAATAAAATGGGATAGCAGAGTGAAGAAATAGAACTATATTAGATGCTGCAAGGACTATGTGGCTGGAAGGAAATGTGTCACATGTTCATTGGAGAAGTAGTTGCCACTGTTGTGTACACCTTGAACAGAATTCAGATAAGAGAAGGTACAAGTAAGACTCCTTATGAATTATGATTTGATCATACACCTACTATAAAATATTTCAGAATATTTGGAAGTAAATGTTATATCAAAAGATATGATGAGATAGGGAATTTTGATGCTAGAAGTGATGAAGAAATTTTTCTTGGTTACTCTACTAAGAGTAAAGCATATAAATGTTTCAATATAAGATTGAGGAAGTTGACTGAAAGTGCCAATGTGAGGATAGATGAAAAGTTTTAGATTTAGGAAAGAATGTATGACTGTGGTCAGATTATAGAGATGAAAGAGGTCACTGGTGAACCTAAAGAACCTTGATGATTGAAAATGAAATTGAAGATGAAGTGACTGAAGTTACTAAGACTCTGAATACTTCAAAGTATGTTAAGAAGAACCATCCCGAAGATGAAATTATTGTTGATGCAAATAAATGTATGATGACTAGATCTAGAGTTAGAGATGAAATTTTTTTTATTTCTAAAGTTGAGCCGAAGACTACTGATGAAGCATGTAGAGATGAATCTTGGACTAAAGATATGGAAGCATAACTTGAATAGATAAAGAAAAACAATACTTGGGAATTGGTTCCAAGACCTAAGAACAAAAATGTGATAGCTACAAAATGGGTTTTCAAAAATAAGATGGATGAGGAAGGAACAGTGGTAAGAAACAAGGCTAGACTGGTATTTAAAGGCTACTCACAACAAGAAGCCATAGAATATGAAGAAACATTTTCTCATTTTGCTAGGTTGGAAGCTGTGAGATTATTGCTTTCTTATGTTGCACATAAATACTTTAAAGTATATCAGATGGATGTGAAATCAACATACTTGAATGGTGATTTGGAAGAAGAAGTTTACATTGAGAAACCTAATGAATTTCCTTTGACAGAGGATGGATACATGGTTTGTAAGCTGAAGAAAGCACTGTATGGACTGAAACAAGGAGCTAGAGCATGGTATACAAGACTGGACAAGTATATTTTTTGTCTTGGTTTTAGAAAAGGTAATGTAGACAATAATTTATATTTAAGAACTGATGAACATGGAATCTTAATCGTAGAATTTTTTGTTGATATAATTTTTGGAGGCAATGATAAGATGAGTAAGATGTTGGAGATTTACTTCTGGCAACTAGTTGATTGTATGTTTGTCATTGATGACAACATATAATATACAATAGTGTTCTATATGTACTTATCATAATGATGGTATTAAGCCTTGCACGGTTATATTCATGTTATAGACATGTTTTTTATATTTTTTTCATACACGCAGACTCAGATATGAAGTTTCAATTGTGTTGTGTAATTTTGTTATGTGGCAGTTACAGTTTCTGGAGTTTGTCTGTACAGAGCCGACGTATTGCATTGGTTCTTGAGTTGCACCTATCTTCGAGATATGTGTGTGTATATTTATGATTAGTTATCAGTTGATGATATTTATCTAAAGGCGCCAAACATGTTTCAAGAAGATTGCAAAGTTAGAGTTAATTTGGCGAGGCTGACTTAGTAAAGTGCCGCATCTATTCAGTTTATAATTGCGCGATTTTAATTATGCTTGCGTGATTAGTAAAGCCAAAAGAGATGTTATGAAGAGTTTTCTTATAGGTCCCATGATCTCATACTTTGAGGAAGATACTTATAGCAAGTCATTTGTGATACGCTAAGTGTGAATGATACAAAAAGAGACAGAAAATATACAGAGTAGAATATCATTTGTGGTTCATTCATCAAGGGTCTATGTGAAGAAGCAGTAGAAGATTGCAATATATTGGAATTTATCAAGATAGCAGGTCTACTCTATAGTTAATCATCATATTTAGTGCATATTTTTTCTATAGAAGGTTGTAGCCTTCACCATTGAAGCAGTGAGCTTTTTGGATAGTGAGTCCACCACCCCTAATAGGGTTATTTGTAAAAGACTCCTAATAGGGTCCGACCCTTAACCAGGTCACTATTCTTATTGCATTGTAAATTACAACTCCTAATAGGGTTGAAATATCTTCTAACAGTGATTACTATAAACAATTATAGTTCATTGTGGGTACTAATTCCCACTGGGGTTTTTACCATTTGGTTTCCCCGTAACCAAATTATGGTGTTGTCTATTTGTGTTATCTGAATGTGAATTTTCTTTATTATATTCTGGTGTTAATAAGATTAAAGAAATCAATAAACTGATAGCTGATTCACCCCCCCCTCTTAGTTATCCTTTGGGACTATTCTAACAATTGGTATCAGAGCCAAGTGCCTTGAAGAATAAGCCTAATAGCTTAAGGTAGATCAAATGTCTTACTTTAGAAAAGAGAACCCTAAGTTCAATGGAGAAAATTATTTGGATTGGAAAAACAAAATGATAACACATCTACAGTGTGTTGGTTTTGATATCTTTGAGATAGCCACAAAAGAAGATGTTATTCCCTCTTTAAAAGATCTTTAAAGAGATGATGATACTAGTAAACATAAGGACACATGCATAGCTAATATAGTTGCCAAAGAAGCACTTATAAGTGCATTATTTGACAGTGAATTTTCTGAGATCAAGAAATTAGAAAAGGCATACACAATATGGAAGTATTTAGAAGACATGTTTGAAGGAGATGTTACCTGAAGAGAACATCAGAGCCTACAATCAAAGGATAAATGAAGCAGTCTCTGGAATCAGAAACAATGGTGGAGAAATGTTAGAAGAAGATATAATGGACAAGATTTTGACTACTTTAACATTAGACTATGAGAACAAGATCAGTATTCTAGAGGAAACCATGCAATTTTCACAAGACTTCAAGAGAGAGACTTTGATCAGTAAAATATTTGCATTTGAGATATCAAGATTGAAGACTGAACCAAAAGGTGAAACAACCTTTAAAGCCTCAGTTCATGCTAAGAAATCTCATATCTCTAGCAACAATGAGAAAGAAGAAGTTTATGAAGAACTAGAAGAAATAATTATCATGATTTCTAGAAGAGAAAAGAAAGGCAAAGGGAAATATGAAGGACAACTTCCATTCAAATGTTTTTCATGCAACAAGATCGGTCACTTTGCATCCAAGGGTCCTACAAGAGTAAAGAAATTTAGATCTGACTATAAACCTAAATACAAGAAGGAATGCTATCATGCTAAAGAAGGTGTAACTGATGAAGATTCAGGAGAAGATAAAATTGGATTCATTTCCCTTAAAGACATGGAAAAAGTGATTGAGCATATGGACATTGAAGATATAAAGCAAACATAGGAGTTAGCCCTAATTTCCAAAGCAGACATTAGAATTGATTGGATCATTGACAGCAAATGCTCTCATCACATGAATAGTGATAAAGACAGATATGTTCATCTAGACAAGTACAAAGGTGGTATGGTTAGATTTGGAGATAACACTCCTAAACCAATCATAGGCAGAGGATCCATCACCTTGGATGGAAAGAACAAGACACGTGATGTTCTGTATGTTGATGGATTACATCACAATTTACTAAGTGTTGGACAACTACTTGAAAAAAGTTATCATTTGGAATTCAAAGACAACAAATGAATTATTAGCAACAAAGAAGGAGACATGATTGCATCAGGATCCAAAACAAAAGATAATGTTTTCCAGCTCACTTCTGATGTAAGTTGTTTTGTTTAAAAAGCTGATGATAGTTGGTTATGGCACAAGAGACTCTATCATATCAATTTTGATAATATAGTAAAGATTAGCAATGTCAAGGCAGTCAGAGATCTTCCAAGTATTGCAAGACCAATTAACACAATAAGCAGAGAATGTGTTATGGGAAAGCATGTAAGAATTTCTTTCAGAAGTAAGAAAAACTCAGCTGAAAACAAGTTAGACCTAGTGCATACAGATCTATGTGGTCCTACTCAAACTAGGTCATATTACGGAGAAAGGTATTTCATTTTGTTTGTTGATGATTTTTAAAGAATTATGTGGGTTTCATTCTTAAAGGAGAAGTCTGAAGCCTTTGAGAAGTTCAAAATATTCAAGTCCAAAGTAGAGAATGAATCTAGATTAAAACTAAAGTGTCTAAAATCAGATAGAGGAGGAGAATTCACCAATGACAAGTTTTATGACTATTGTGAAGAACATGGAATTAAAAGACAATTGAGTGCACCCAGAAACCCACAACAGAATGGGATAGTAGAAAGAAGGAATAGGATCATACTTGATACAACACACACATGATGATCAAAGGAAAAGTTGCACACACCTATTGGAGAGATGTAGTTAATACAACAGTCTACACTATCAATAGAACTCAGCTAAGGCCAGGCGTGGATAAGACACCTTATGAACTTTGGTTTGGAAATGTACCTACAGTAAAATACTTCAGAATATTTGGCAGCAAGTGCTACATCAAGAGAGATGATGGTGTTGGTAAGTTTGATACTAGAAGCGATGAAGGTATTTTCCTTGGTTACTCTACTAAAAGAAAAGCATACAGACGCTTTAATTTGAGATTAAAGAAAATAATTGAAAGTACTCATGTAAATATTGATGAGAAGCTCATGGTTTAAGAAAGGTATTACGAATATGAACCTATAATTGAGGATAAACCAAGGCCAAGCAGTAAAGACATTATTATTGAAGAAATGTTTGATTGCATTGATGTTTCATGTAATGAACCTGAATCAAGAAAAGAAGTATCACAGATTACAGATGAGGATGATACACCAAAAGTTTCAAAGTTCACATCTAGGTATCATTCAAAGGATGATATCAGTGGAGATCAGAGCAGTAGTATTATGACTATATCAAAAGAAAAAAGGTTAACAGAGGATGAAGAGGTATGTTTACTTTCATAGATTGAACCTTTAAATTTTGAAGATGCTTGCAAGGATTCTGATTGGAAGAAAGAAATGGAAGAAGAATTAGATCAAATAATAAAAAATGATACATGGGAATTGATCCCTAGACCCAGTGACAAAAATGTGATTGGAACAAAGTGGGTATTTAGAAACAAGATGAATGAAGATGGAATAGTAGTCAGAAACAAAGAAAGACTAGTGTGTAAAGGATATGCACAGAGGGAAGGGATATATTATAGTGACACATTTTCCCTTGTGAGAAGACTGGAAGCCATAAAGTTATTCTTGGCTTATGAAACATTCAAGGATCTTAAAGTATATCAAAAGGATGTTAAATAATCTTTTCTAAATGGTTACTTAAAGGAAGAAGTATACATAGAACAACCTAAAGGATTCAATCTTTCAGATAAGCCAGATATGGTATGTAGATTAAAGAAAGAACTTTATGGACTTAAACAGGCCCCAAGAGCTTGGTATGAGAGACTAGATGGTTATCTTACCAGGATTGGATTTAAGAAAGGAGCAACAGATTGTAACCTATTCATAAGAGAGACACCTGATGGACTACTACTTGTTGCCATATTTTTTGATGACATTATCTTTGAAGGTAATGACAAGCTTAGTTCAGAATTTGCAAAAGAAATGAAGAATGAATTTGAAATGAGCATGATTGGTCCTATAAAATATTTTTTGGGATTAAATGTAAAGAAGACAGATAAAGGAGTATTCATAAATTAGTCCAAATATGTGATGGAAATATTGAAAACCTTCAAGATGGAAGATTGTAAGCCAGTATGCACTCCTATGATAACTGGAAGCAAGCTTTCTAAAGAAGATGATTCTGCAGCAGTTGACAAGACATTATATAAGTCTATGATTGGAAAACATATATATCTTACTCAATCTAGACCAGACATATCTAATGCAGTTGGCATTGTTGGAAGATTTGTAGCTGAACCAAAATAGAATCACCTAATGGCAATAAAGAGAATATTCAGATATCTAAAAGGAACTATAGACTATGGTTTATGGTATCCTAAATTAGAGAATGTACAACTTCATGTGTATATAGATGCAGATTATGTAGGTTTTCTTGATGATAGGAAGACTACTTCTAGAGGAGCAGTATTTCTTGGAGATGGGTTGGTTTCTTGGGTAAGAAAGAAGTAGAATTGTATCTCTTAGTCAATAGCAGAAGCTAAATATGTTGCAGCAGCATTGAATTGTTCAACAATGGTTTGGATCAGACAGATGGTTAAAGATTTTGGTATACAGGTTGACTATCCTATTATTATTCACTTTGATAACACCAGTACTATCTACATGTCCAAGAACCCTGTGATGCATGCAAAGAAAAATCACATTGAGATTAAATACCATTTTCTTAGAGAAAAAGTTACAGATAATGAAGTAAAATTGGACTATGTGAGCACCAAAGAACAGTTAGTAGATATTTTCACAAAGCCTTTATCAAAAGATACTTTTGAGTATCTCAAGGAGAAGTTGGGAGTAATTCCCTCTCCTGAGTCTGATTAGAAAAAAGCAGCAAGAACATCAGTCATTAAGTGAATAATGAATGGTTGACTACTCTACTTCTGGAGTAGTACCTATGCTTAATTGTTTATGGCACCCTTTGCCATTCATGTCAAAGGGGGAGTATATACTAAGAGTGAGCATATACTCTAGGGGACTATAAAAATAGACAAAGGAGCTGCAGCAATATAGAGAAATATTTGATGAGGATATTGAGAAGATTGTAAAAAGAAAGAAGACACCAGGTGCTAAAGATGTTTTTAATATCATATGTTGCCATCAATGTCAAAGGGGGAGATTTTTGGAGATTTACTTCTGGCAGCTAATTGATTGTATGTTTTTCATTGATGACAACATATAATATATAGCAGTATTATGTATGTACTTATCAAAATGATGGTATCAAGCCTTGCACGGTTATATTCATGGTGTAGACATGTTGTTTATGTTTTGTTCATACACACAGACTCAGATATGAAGTTTCATTTGTGTTGTGTAATTTTGTTATCTGGCAGTTACAGTTTTTAGAGTTTATCTGTACAGAGATGACTTATTACATTGTTTCTTGAGTTGCGCCTATGTTCAGGATATGTGTGTGTATATTAGTGATTATTTATGAGTTGATGATAGTTATCTAAAGGTTCCAAATGTGTTTCAAGAAGATTGCAAATTTAGAGTTAATTTGGTGAGGCTGACTTAGTGAAGCATCGCGTCTATTTAGTTTATAATTGCACAGTAGTAATTATACTTGCGTGATTAGTAAAGCTGACAAAGATGATATGAAGAATTGTCTTATAGGTCCCATGATCTCATACTTTGAGTAAGATACTTATAGAAAGTCATTTGTGATACGCTAAGTGTGAATGATATGAAAAGAGATAGCAATAGAAGATTGCAATACATTGGAACTGATCAAGATAGTAGGTCTACTCTATAGTTCATCATCAGATATAGTGCATATATTTTCTACAGAAGGTTGTAGCCTTCACCATTGAAGCAGTGAGCTTTTTTGGACAGTGAGCCGACCACCCCTAATAGGGTTATTTGTAAAAGACTCCTAACAGTGTCTGACCCTTAACCAAGTCACTATACTTATTGCATTGTAAAGTACAACTCCTAACAGGATTTAAATATCTTCTAATAGGGATTACTATAAATAATTATAGTTTATTGTGGGTACTAATTCCCACCGGGGTTTTTATCATTTGGTTTCTTCGTAACCAAATTATGGTGTTGTCTATTTGTGTTATCTGAATGTGCATTTGCTTTATTATAATCTAGAGTTAATAAGGTTAAAGAATTAAATAAGATGATAAGTGATTCACCCCCCCCTCTCAGTTATCCTTTGGGACTATTCTAACATAAGAATTTCTCTAAAGAAATGGAAAATGAATTTGAGATGCCAGTGATTGGTGAAATGAAATTTTTTCTTGGTTTGCAAATTTATCAGAGTAAGAATGGAATTTTTATATCTAAGACCAAGTATCTTAAGGAAATGTTGAAGAATTTTGGAATGGAAGATTGTAAACATGTAGGAACACCTATGGTGACTGGACATAAACTAACTAGTAATGATGAGACTCAAAGTGTAGTTAAGACAAAGTATAGATCTATGATTGGTGGTCTACAATATATAACTCACACTAGACCAGATATTACCAATGCAGTTAGTAGTGTAGAAATGTATGACGCAGATCCCAATGAGACACATCTTGCTTCTGTAAAAATAATTTTCAGATATTTGAAAGGAACAACAGAATGTGGATTATGGTATGAAAAATTAGATGATTTTATTTTACAGGCTTATATTGATGTTGGTTGGGAAGGTAATGTGGATGCCAGAAAGAGTACTAGTGGTGGTGCATTTTTCCTTGGGAAAAGGTTGGTTTCTTGGTTGAGAAAGAAGCAGAACCATATTGCTCAATCTACTATTGAATCAGAGTATGTTACTGTTGCAATAAATTGCACACAAGTTGTTTGGATGAAACAAATACTGAAGGACATTGGAATAACTTTTTAAGAACTAGTGGTTATCTATTGTGATAACACCAGCATAGTGAATATGTCAAATAATCCTGTAATGCATTCAAAGACTAAACAAATTTCTATTAAGTATCATTTATTGAGGGAGAAGGTAGTAGAGAAATAAATTAAACTAGAATATATTAGCACAAAGAAATAGATAGTAGATATATTTACAAAACCTTTTCCAAAAGATGATTTTTAGTATCTTAGAAGCATGCTTGGGGTTAGATCCCCTCCTTGTGATAATTAATTGATGCAATGATGCATCAGTCTAGTGGCTTTCAGAGCTATGTCATTTTCTAGACTTGATGTATGGATCCACTCCTCAAGGGGAGTGATTGAAGGAACGCTAGATCACATTTGGGTGATCTTTCACCTGGCTGTTGGACATGAAGATTTGAAAAATATATAGAATATTACAGATGATTTATGGAACACTTTTCCATTGCTTCCAAAGGGGGAAGGAATCTATGTGAAAATCCCTACTATTTGGGGGATATTTGTGTTGAGGATATTGAGAAGATTGTATTGAGAGGAGAAAGTATTTTTGAGTTGATTTTGGGTTGATGGATTTTCCCATATGTTTCCATCAATGCCAAAGGGGGATATTGTTGGATGATATCATATTTTGGTACTATTCATGTTGTTGAAATTCATGTTTTGTCACTGATGTCAACATATGTCTCTGTGAAGAAGACAGACTAGTTACTTGACTGGCAAAAGTGTATGGACATTGTATGGATGTTTCAGAATGACCAAAGTTGGTTACATGAAGAAGGATGTGTTTTTACATTATCCCTAAGGTTTCTTGGTTTTATGTTACATATTGAGGATTTTATAGTTGATTTAGTGAAGACTGGTTGCTGGACTATAACTGTGACGCTTGACAAAGTAGGTCTCCATGATTTGGGTATATCTTATTGATGAAGATATTTTAGGTGATGCGAGCTTACTGGATGTCAGAGGACATATTGAGGAATATTAGGTTGTTTTTTATTGGTGTGAGCATTCTGGTGATGTCAGTTGTGGTGTGTATTTTGAAGGAGACCTATTTGGTGACTGACTTCAAACATATAGCGTGTAATATGTCTATCTTATCGAGGGGTTAAACAATTATTTGTATATTGGGAAATCCTAATTGGCCAACCTAATTAATTACTTGTGTATTAGGAAAGCTTAACTAGCTGACCTAATGAATTGTTGTAATAGGGTATATATGAGTGATCTTTTCTTTTGGAAAGATGTGGTAGTGGAAGAGATTAAAAAGGAAGAGAAGTGAAAGTTGCGAGGCTTGTTTGGCTGTTAGATGTAGAGAAGAGTTTGTTATAAGAATACTTCATTGGAACTGACCAAGCAAAGATAGTTTCTATCAAACATTTCATTGGATTATATATTTTCTATATACACTTTTTTAGATTATGAATCCTTGAGGGTGGCTTTAACCTTGTTTGGGAAGTGTGCCTAGGCAGTGAGCCTACTACTTTTCTTGACTCCTAACAGGGTTTGTCTCCTAACAAGGATTGTGTGCTATAATGTTGTAATAAGCTCCTAAGGGGGATAAATATTTTAACAGGGATACTATACTCTCAGTACATTATTTGTGGGTGTTAATTCCCACCGGGGTTTTACCTTTAATAGGGTTTCCTTGACAACAGGTATTGTATTATTGTGTTGGCATTTACTATTTTATCATTTGCATTGCATTTTTGGTTTTTAAAGTTTAAAGTTTAATATTCTATATCACAATTGATTCACACCCCCCCTCTTAGTTGTCTTGTGGACTGTTATTCCTAACAATTGGTATTAGAGTCACTTATATAAGAAAGATGTGTGTGTGTGTGTGTGTGTGTGTGTGAAGACTTTTTGTAGAGAAAAGATATGAATTGATGTAGTGAATGGAATAAGATATACGTGCGAATGGAAGAGTAGAGGATGAAATAGATCATTATTGAACTATGAGTGGAACTATCTAAGCATTGAAGACACTTTTTTGTTTGTTACTGAGAACACTTTATAATAGAAGTATTATTGGAAGATATATAAGCTCAGTTGTCCTTAAAAGGGTGTTTTATACCTTTAACAGGGTTGTATTCCTCTAACAAGGAATTATACTATGTAATATTAAGCTCCTAATAGGGCTAGGTCTCCTAACAAGGACATTATACTTTAATGCATGCTTGTGGGTACCATCCCCACTGGGTTTTTCCCTTGGCCAGGGTTTCCTTGACAAAAAATAATGGTGTTATGAGTTATGTGTTATTTTCTTATGTTCTTTTGATTACAGTATGCTTATGGTTTATATGAAATTGGTTTAAAGTTTATTTTAAGTAATGTAATAATGATTCAACCCTCTCTCAATATTACTTAATCCTAAAAATTATAGCTTAAATGCTAATTCACTAACTAGCCTTCATTGTCATCTATATCACTCAGATCTGCTCGTAAATCCTTTAAGCAATCACCATTATACAGTCTTATACTACTCTCTTTAGCCTTTTCTTCCTTCTTGTTATATTTTTCCATTTAAATTAATTAACCTTATACCACTTACTCATAACCATAAATTAGGTTAATCTTATACCTCTCTGATTAGGTAGCTTGATCTATTGCCTCTTAATCATCACCATAGATCTTAGGGTTTGGTCAGATCCAACAAATCCTTCCAACATTTTATTTCCATATACATTGTAGAATACATCCTAAAAATCCTTGAATTAATACATAAAATGGTTAAACATACATCAAATGATCATTTAATTCTCCACAAAAATCATCCTTATCATAAATATCCTTCAGATATCCCAACAAAATCAACTATGTTGGCTGGGATCTCAAATCTCTCTAAAACTGTCATAATACTAACACTTGGTCAATATTGTGTTCTTCCGCTCGTTCACCACCAAATAACTCATTAATTCTCTAACACTCAGAATATACTAATTCTCGGTCGACACTAAAGTTTCTCAGCATATATTGGCACTCGGTTGACACTTGCATCACTCGGCACAAACTTAAGTTTATTAATCTTCTTCTCTGTAACTCGGTCAAGACTAATATTTTAGACATCCAAACTTCACTTAGAATTAATATAAACAATATATTACCTTGTCAAGGTGTAATCTCATCAAGTACCCATTATGGTTTCACATAACTCAACCATTTCACTAGGTCTTCTTTTTATCTCTTCTTTTCAAATCTTCTCCATTAATCAATTGATATGGCACTTTACAAGATAGCAATTGTCTTACCAGTTATGGTTTGACATCAATGGCAATATAAAAATTTATTCAATTGTAGTTTCCAACAATATCCCTCTTTGGCATTGATGGAAAACATATGAAAACAAACAACATATGCAAGGTTCCCAAACAATCCAAAAAGTATGTTCTATAAGAATATTTTCATTAATGTCCTTAGCTTCATTTTGATTCTCTCCAATACAAATATTGTCTCCATCTTGGATAGATATATCTTTCATAGTATATCTCCCTCAATTTTTTCATGTCTTATTCTCCCTCTTTGTTTCCTTGCTAATTTCTCCCTCTTTGAAACAATGTCAAAGACAAACATCTTCATTATGTAGATATCTCTATGTCACGTTTCTGAATTCGATGCTCCCTCTGTCACATTGCTTATGACTGATTTGTTAGAATAGTCCCAAGGATAACTGAGAGGGGGGGGGATGAATCAGTTATCAGATAATTAAATTATTTTCTTCTTTTTAATTCTAGAATACAATAAATTAAATGCACATTCAAATAAAACAATAGCCAACACCATAATTTGGTTATGGGGAAACCAAATGGTAAAACCCCTAGTGGGAATTAACACCCACAATGAACTATACTTGTTTATAATAATCCCTATTAGAAGATCTTGCAAACCTGTTAGGAGTTGTTCTTTACAATGTAATAAGTATAGTGACCTGGTTAAGGGTCTGACCCTGTTAGGAGTCTTTTACAAATAACCATGCTAAGGGTGAGGACTCACTGTCCAAAATCTCACTGCTTCAATGGTGAAGGCTACAACCTTCTGTAGAATAGATATGCACTATATGTGATGATGAACTGTAGAGTAGACCTATTTTCTTGATCAGTTCCAATGTATTGTAATCTTTCACTTCTTCTTGACATAGATCCTTAATGAATGAAACACAACTGATATTCTACTCTGTACTTTTTCTTTCTCTTGTCTTATCATTCACACATATCGTTTCACAAATGAACTACTATAAGTATCTTCCTCAAATTATGAGATCATGGTACTTGTTAGGAAAATCTTCATAAAATATTTGTCATCTTAACTAATCATGCAAGAATAATTACAATCACGCAATATAAACTAAATAGATGCGACACTTCACAAAGTCAGCCTCACCAAATTAACTCTAACATTGCAATCTTGTTGAAACACATTTGGCACCTTCAGATAACTATCTTCAACTCTTAACTAAACTTGAATATACACACACATATCCCCAAGATAGGCACAACTCGAGAACTAATTCAATACATCGGCTCTATATAGACAAACTCCAGAAACTGTAACTGTCGTTAACAAAATTACACAACACAACTGAAACTTCATATCTGAGTCTACGTGTATGAACAAAACATAAAAAACATGTCTACAACATGAATATAATTGTGCAAGGCTTAATAGCATCATTTTGATAATTAAATACAAAACACTATTGTATATTATATGTTTTCATCAATGACAAACATACAACCAACTAGCTGCCATAAGTAAATCTCCAACAATCTACCCCTTTGACATTGATGGCAACATATGATATTAAAAACATCTTTAGCACATGGTGTCTTCTTTCTTTTTACAATCTTCTCAATATCCTCATCAAGGATTCCTCTATACTGTTATAGCTCCTCTGTCTATGTTTATAGTCCCCCAGAGTATATGCTCCTCCTTACTATATAATCCTCCTTTGACATCAATGGCAAAGGGCGCCATAAACAATTAGGCACAGGTACTACTCCAGAAGTAGAGTATTCAACCATTCATTAGTCACTATGGACTAATGTTCTTACTACTTTATCTAATTAGACTCAGGAGAGGGAATTACTCCCAACTTCTCCCTGAGATACTCAAAAGTATCTTTTGATAAAGAATTTGTGAAAATATTTGCCAACTGTTCTTTGGTACTCACATAGTCCAATTTTACTTCATTATCTACAACTTTTTCTCTAATAAAATGGTATTTGATCTCAATTTGTTTTGTCTTTGTGTGCATTATAGGATTTTTGGACATGTTTATAGTACTAGTTTTATCACAGTGAATAACAATAGGATAATCAACCTGTATACCAAAATCTTTAACCATCTGCTTTATCCATACCATTGTTGAACAATTCAATGTTTGTGCAACATATTCAACTTCTGTTGTTGACTGAGAGATACAATTATGCTTCTTTCTTACCCAAGAAACTAACCTATCTCTAAGAAATACTTCTCCTCCAAAATTACTCTTCCTGTCATCAATAAAACCTGCCCAATCTGCATATATATATACATGAAGTTGTACATTCTCTAATTTAGGATACCATAAACCATAGTCTATAGTTCCCTTTAGATATCTAAATATTCTCTTTATTTCCATTAGGTGATTCTATTTTGGTTCAGCTGCAAATCTACCAACAATTCCAACTGCATTATATATGTAAGGTCTAGATTGAGTAAGATATATAAGTTTTCCAATCATGGATTTGTGCAATGTCTTGTCAACTGTTGTGGAATCATCCTATGTAGAAATCTTGCTTCCTGTTATCATAGGAGTGCATATTGGCTTACAGTCTTCCATCTTGAAATTTTTCAATATTCCATTCACATATTTGGACTGGTTTATGAATATTCCTTTGTCTATCTTCTTTACATTCAATCCCAAAAAATATTTTATAGGACCAATCATGCTCATTTCAAATTCATTCTGCATTTATTTTGCAAATTTTTCACTAAGCTAATGACATGTAACTGATTGAATGTTTGATAATGTTAAGTTGAAGATGATGTAAGAAATTAAATTAGTTAATAGTTTGTATTGTCATTGATGTCAACTTGATATCATCTGTATGGTTATATACATAATGCCAAAGACTTCAGAGAATCAGTGGAACAGAAGTTATGCTTTCAGCAATGCATAAAAGTCAAGTACTCACCAAGTGACAGACTACACTAGAGGAGTGCACACCATCAGTAAAGACAGGGATAAAGTCATAGTGATACCCGACGAGCAAAAGATAGTGTTTCCCAAAGAGAAAGATCCAATGATGCCCAATGAACGGAGATCCTGAAGCTAACTGAAGTTGCACTGACAAAACTGGCAGTTGTCACTAGCGAAGAACTATAGAATTGACCGACAGAATAGAGAGATCAGAAAATGATAAAATATCTAGCTAGCAGAGCTTAAGGATAGAATTAACTAGTTGTTTTATTTGTTTTATTCGACCACAGTTAAGTAAGTGATTTAAAGATGATTTATACATCTGGCAAGAAGATAACTACGAGATAAATTAGGATTTAAAGTCATAAATCAATTTGGCTAGATTATTTTTCACGCCAAGAATCAAGAATCAAGAACCAAGAATTAAGGAATATCATGTCTATATAAGAGACAAGTTTAATTAATTTCTAGATGCACTCAGATACAAGGGTGAGTGAATTGAGAGAAGATGCTAAAGAGAAACTGATGAATATTAAACTTCATGTAGTCCTGATCAATCAAGCTAAGGGAGAGATAAATAATTATGCAGAAACCGACACACAATGAAGCACAACATCACAGAGTAGAAAGAATGAAGGAAAAAGGAATGGAATTGATACATTGATCAGAAAGGTATTTTACATAAATAGATCTGAATATCTGCAATTCAAAGTTGCATTAGAAACAGGTCATTATGTTTCAGTTTAACCATTGAAGCATTAAGTCTCCTAACAGAGTAGGACTTGATAGTCTTTTGAAATTGAGGAATATCCTAAAAGATCACCAGAAGATTGACTCATGATAGTAGCATCGGTCTTACCTAAAGCTTATTGATAGTCTAAGAAGGAGGCTGATTCAAGGCTGGTAGTAAGATTAGCATAAAGCCTATTAACAGTCTAGAGACTGATTCAAGGATGGTAGCATAGATGCCAGATACTAAGTGAAAACCTATGTATAAAAATCCTCTAACAAGGTCGCACTTAACCATGTGTTTGTAACCTTTAACAGGGTTGACTCCTAACAGGGCTCACTTTAGAAGAGTGAAAATTTTGGGTACCAGTCCCAGTGGTTTTTCCCTTAATAGGGTTTCCACGTTAAAATCCTTGTGTTATGTGTGTATGGTTTATTACTTTATTGTTTTACATTTCACATATGCATTTATGGATTGACTAGTATACTCTGTATATTTACTGAGTATCGGTAAATACATTTTACTGCTTATCAGTTATCAAGGAGAAGGACAGACAAGGTAAACCAACAGACAGTTATTTATTTCAAGTATTTCAAAGGCATACATCTTGTAGGGACTTAATAATCTAAGGTGTATTAATTGGTGGATTGAAGTTTAAAAGGATAAATTTTTGAGGCC
>MU226953.1:499340-509551 GCA_018584345.1 Thuja plicata
CATCATCTATCTTATTCTTTCCATCTAGGGTGATAGATCCTCTGCCTATGATAGGTTTGGGAGTGTTATCTCCAAATCTAACCATACCACCTTTGTACTTGTCTAGATGAACAAATCTATCTTTATCGCCTGTCATGTGGTGAGAGCATCTGCTGTCAATGATCCAATCAGTTCTAATGTATGCTTTGGAAATTAGGGCTAACTCCTGTGCTTCCTTTTCATCTTCAATGTCCATTTCCTAAAGTAATTTTTTGATGTCTTTAAGGGAAAAAAATCCAATTTCATCTTCTCTTGAATCTTCATCAGTTACACCTTCTTTAGCATGATAGCATTCCTTTCTATATTTTGGTTTATAATCAGATCTAAATTTCTTTACTCTTGTGGGACACTTGGATGCAAAGTGGCCAATCTTGTTGCATGAAAAACTTTTGAATGGAATTTGTCCTTCATACTTTCCTTTTCCTTTATTTTATCTTTTAGAAATCATGGCAATAATTTCTTCTAGCTCTTCATCAACTTCTTCTTTCTCATTTGAAGTATGTAAAGTTTTCTTACCATAGACTGAGGCTTTGAAGGTTGTTTCACTTTTTGGTTCAGTCTTCAATCTTGATATCGAAAATGCAGATATTTAACTGATCAAAGTCTCTCTCTTGAAGTCTTGTGAAAATTGCATGGTTTCATCTAGAATATTGATCTTTCTTTCTGTCATATTCTAATGTTAAAGTAGTCATCAGCTTGTCCATTATGTCTTCTTTTGATATTTCTCCACCATTGTTTCTAATTCCAAAAACTATTTCATTTATCCTCTGATTGTAGGCTCTGATGTTCTCTTTAGGTAACATCCCAAGATTGTTGTATTTCTTTTTCTGTGTCTTCCTATGTGCATTCTTTTCTTGGATATCTCCTTCAAACATGTCTTCTAAATATTTTCATATTGTGTATGCCTTGTCTACTTTCTTGATCTCAGAGAATTCACTGTCAGATAGTGCACTTATAAGGGCTTCTTTGGCAAGTGCATTAGTTGTGAATGTATCCTTTTGTTTCCTATTAGCATCATCTCTTGAGAGGTCTTTTAGAGAGGGAATAACAACTTCTTGTTTGGTTGTCTCAAAGATGTAAAAACCAACACACTGTAGATGTGTTATCATTTTGTTCTTCCAATCCAGATAATTCTCTCCATCGAACTTAGGAGTCTCTTTTCTGAGGTATGCCATATGATCTACCTTAAACTATTAGGTTTTCTCTTCAAGTTACTTGGCTCTGATACCAATTGTTAGAATAGTCCCAAAGGATAAATGAGAGGGGGGGTGAATCAGTTGTCAGCTAATTAAAATTTTTTCTTCTTTTAATTCTAGAATACAATAAAATAAATGCACATTCAGATAACACAATAGACAACAACACAATTTGGTTACAGGGAAACCAAATGGTAAAAACCCCGGTGGGAATTAACACCCACAATGAACTATACTTGTTTATAATAATCCCTGTTAGAAGATCTTGCAACCCTGTTAGGATTTGTTCTTTACAATGCAATAAGTATAGTGACCTAGTTAAGGGTCTGACCCTATTAGGATTCTTTTACAAATAACCATGTTAAGGGTGAGGACTCACTATCCAAAAGCTCACTGCTTCAATGGTGAAGGCTACAACCTTCTTAGAATAGATATGCACTATATCTAATGATGAACTATAGAGTAGACCTATTGTCTTGATCAGTTCCAATGTATTGTAATCTTTCACTTCTTCTTCACATAGATCCTTGATGAATGAAACACAACTGATATTCTGCTCTGTACTTTTTCTGTCTCTTGTCTTATCATTCACACTTAGCATTTCACAAATGAACTACTATAAGTATCTTCCTCAAAGTATGAGATCATGGGACCTATTAGGAAACTCTTCATAACATCTTTTTCAGCTTACTAATCACGCAAGCATAATTACAACCATGCAATATAAACTGAATAGACGCGACACTTCACAAAGTCGGCCTCACCAAATTAACTCTAACATTGCAATCTTGTTGAAACATGTTTGGTGCCTTCATATAACTATCTTCAACTCATAACTAAACTTGAATATACACACACATATCCCAAAGATAGGCACATCTCAAGAACCAATGCAATACATCGGCTCTATACAGACCAACTCTAGAAACTATAATTGTCATCAATAGAATTACACAACACAACTGAAACTTCATATCTGAGTCTGCATGTATGAAAAAAACATAAACAACATGAATATAACTGTGCAAGGTTTAATATCATCATTCTGATAAGTACATACTAAACACTGATGTATATTATATGTTGTCATCAATGACAAACATACAATCAACTAGCTGCCAGAAGTAAATCTCCAACATGATTAACATCTTTTGCTTAACACTTCATATCTTTAGGAAACTCCTAAAGTGTGACCACCTTTTGCATCAATCTATCAGATATTCTATGTAATATATTTGATGCAACCACTCCATTATGATTTTAGTTAGCCTCAGATAGGAGAATTACCCCTAATTTTCCTCTTAGATACTCATGAGAATCCTTAGGTAAAGCTTTAGTAAATACAAATGCCAACTGTTCCTTTGTATTAACATATTCAAGTCTTACTTCTTTGTCTTGTACCAGCTCTCTCAAGTAATGATATTTGATAACAATATGCTTGGTCTTTATATGCATCATAGGGTTCTTTGAAATATTATCACAAAAATAACAATTGGCTCTATGATCTCTTCCTTCATTCCATTCAATAATTGCTTGACCCACACTATGTTTAAATAATTTACTATTGCTGCAAAATATTTAGCCTTTGTTTTAGATTGATAAATACAGTTCTATTTCTTTCTTGTCAAAGAGACTAATCTCTTTCCTAAAAATAATGCACCTCCACTTGTGCTCATTCTTTCATTAGAATTACCTACCCAATCTGCATTTGTGTAAACTTTCAGTTCAAACTTCTCATTCTTCTTGTAATATAATCCATAGTCCTCTATTCCCTTCAAATATCTCAAAATCCTTTTCACTATCATCAAGTGACTATCTTTAGGATTTGCAGAAAACCTTGCAACAATCCCAAATGCTAATGCAATATCTAGTCTACTGTGGAAAAAATATTGTAGTTTCCAATCATTGATCTATACAAGGTTTGATTCACTTCAGTTGTCTAATCAGTCTTTGATAGTTTCTCTCTAGTAGCCATAGGAGTACTTACAATTTTGGAGTCCTCCATGCCAAAAAAAGTTCAGTATCTCCTTGATAGTTAGATTGTGTAATGTAGATACCTTTCTTCATCTGATAGACTTGCAAACCAACAAATAATTGGATCTCTCCAAACATAGACATCTCAAATTCAATTTGCATCTCTTTTGCAAATAATTGGCATAGAAGATCTTGTCCTCCAAATATGATATCATCAAAAAATATTTCAGCTAACAATATCCCTTTACCTTTCTCAAACTTTAAGTACAGATTATTATCATAAGTATTTGATAAATCCAATATTGACTAAGTATTTGATAAATCTCTCATACCATGCTCTGGGGGCTTGCTTCAATCCATACAACACTTTATGTATCTTGAAAACCATATTCTTCTTTCTTTAATCAACAAATCCATCATCTTGTTCAATGTATACCTCTTCTTCTAGTATTCCATTCATAAATGTTGATTTGACATCCATTTCATATACTTTGAATCCTTTGTAAGTTGCATAAGCTAGTAGAGTTCTAACTCCTTCCAATCTAGCAACTAGGGAAAATGTCTCACCATAGCCAATGTCCTCTTCTTGTGCATAACCTTTTCATACCAGTATGGCCTTATTTCTTATAACTTCTCCATGTTCATTTAGCTTATTTATAAATAGCCATTTTATTCCAATAACATTCTTGTCCTTTGGTCTAGGTACTAGTGTCCAGGTTTTGTTCTTCTTGATTTTTTCAATCTCTTCATTCATGGCCTGTATCCAATCTCCATTTCCTAAAGCATATTTCACTGATTTCCACTCAAATTTGCACAATAAACATGTATGATTTTTCAATTTTCTTATTTTCATGACCTTTGAATCTTTATCTCCAATACTTTGATCAGGTTTATGATGTCTTCTTACATATTTTTCTAGTGTAGGATATGGTCTTCTTTGCTCTTGTTGGTCATCACCAAAGTTAATTTTAGGTTCATTTTGTGTCTTTGTTTCTTCCTTGGTAGTCTCCTCCTAATTTTTGGCAACGTCTTTCTGTAACTCAGCCTTTTCTTGTTGTTGCTTGGTAATATCATTATTTTATTTGATAGCTTCTTTTTCTGGTTTAGGCACACTGTTGAGTTCTCCTTCATTCATATAAATGAAAGATCTCTAATCTTTAGGTTCTTCCTTGCATTCCACTTCATTATTTTATGCATATTCATTAATTCTAACATTTTCACTTTCCACAACTTTATTAGTGTTAGAATTCAAACACTTATATGCTTTTCTCTTAGTGGAATAACCTAGGAATATGCCTTCATCACTCTTAGCATCCAGTTTTCCATTTCTATTGTCCTTATGTTAGTAATAACTAAGAGGGGGAGGGTGAATCAGTGGCCTCAAAAATTAATCCTTAAATCAACCCTTCAAACTTAGTACCACAAATTATACCTCTAGTTTTCTTCAGTCCTACAAGATGAATGCCTTGAAATACATATATCAAATTACTACTTATCAGAATGCTTTGTAAACCTTCTTCTATATGTTTACCAACAAGAAGTCTTTCTAATTAATGAAACATAGTAAATAACTAGTGTATACAGATTAATCCAGATTTACTAAAGTGAAATGCAAAACAATAAAGTAATGACTAATAGACACATTAACACATGGATTTTTAACGTGGAAACCCTATTAAGGGAAAAATCAGTGGGACCGGTACCACAAATTTTCACTCTTCTGAAGTGAGATTGGTTAAGATCCAACCCTGTTAAAGGTTACAAACACACTGTTAGGTGTGACCTTGTTAGAGGATTTAAAAGATAGTTTGTCACTTAGTATCTGGCATCTAATGCTACCATCCTTGATCAAACACTCACTTGGCCTGTCAATAGGTATTGGGCATATCCAATGCTACTTTCTATGATCAAGCTTTTTGATACTCCTTGGGATGTATCTCAATTACAAAATACTTTTAATTCCTACTCGGTTAAGAGACTTGATGCTTCAATGGTTAGACTGAAACAGTAAATTGATCTGTTCACATATACAACTTGTATTGTAGATTTTCAGATCTATTGTAAGTACATTACCTTTCTGATCAATGTTATCAATTCAATACCTTTGTTCCACACTGTTCTACTCTGTGATTTTTTATCTCTATTCATCAGTGTCTGCAGAATTTAGCTCTTTCCTCAGCTTGATTGATCAGGTTTGAATGAAGACTTTCTTCTCCTTGAGAATCTCTTCAGTATCTATTCTCTTGTCACTCCCCTTCACCACCTTCATAATGAATTAGGTTGTCTCTTTATAGACATGATTCACCATTTCTTGGATTTCTTTCTCTTGGCATGATCCATAATTCTTGCTAATTAGATTTAAATCAAAACTCTAGTTTTATCTCATAGAGATCTTTTTGCCAACTGGACAAAGCAGCTTTAAATCCATTACTTATCTCCGACTTTATCTTGTCGATTAAAACAATGATAAGTATTAGTTAAGTCTATTTTTAACTCTTGAAAGCTAAGCATTTTTTCATTTCTAAACTCTCTGTTCTGTCAGTCAATACTTCAATTAGTCATCAGTGATAACTGACTGTTCTATCGGTGTAACTTTAGTTATCTTCAGGAGCTCCGTTCGTCAGGCAACACTGTAATTATATCCTTCGGGTTACTCTGTGCTTTTCTCGTCGAGCAAAAATGTGACTTTTCTCATCGGTAATTCTATGCAATTGTTCGTCAGGTAAAACTGTGACTTTTCTCTTTTAATCTGCCCGTTGGTGTGCACTCCGTCGGTGTATATAGTCACTTTGTGAATACATGACTTATATGCATTATTGATAGCATAGCCTTTATTTCATCAGTTCTTTGAAGTCTTTAGCAATATGTCCATGATCATACAGATTATATCAAGTTGACATCAATGACAATACAGTACATTAACTAATTTAATGTCTTGCATTAACTTTCTATGTCGCTATGATCATCAATGTAACATCTTCAAACTTTCAATCAGTTATACTTCATCAATCTCTCCCTTTTGCATTGATGGAATCACACTACATTATCACACTATATTATTACTAAGAAAATATAAAATATAATAGTTGAAGTTCATCAAACTACCAATCTTATGTACTATAACTGATACAAATATCTGGTTCGCAGTAAGCTTATATAAGCTTAGATTTGATTCTTCTGGCTTTCTTTCTATCTTCAATCCCTTTACTGGATAGATGTAGAATCTTTCTTTCTCTAATGTGATGTGTTCTTCTCTTGTGTCAAACTCTCTCCCTTTCACTGTTCTCTTTTCTTTGATGTCTCTTGTCAGTAGTTCTCTCCCTTTGTACATACTCTCCTTTTCTAGTTACATCTCTCCCTTTGGATAATGTGATGGATATAGTCTCTCCCTGAGTGATAATGGATCCCTGAGGTGTTAATGGATATAATCTCTCCCTTTGACAGCAATACCAAACAAATATTTTAACACTAATGCCAAAAAAATATTTTGACATTAATGCCAAACAAATCCTTTCTATCCATAATATACTACTTGAATTTCCTAATCCATCGGTCAATACAACAACTTTGGTGCTCGGAGTAGATAAATACCTTGCTATGTATATTTTAAGTCCATCTATTTGCTTACATCAACATGAATGATATTCTGATATTAAGTGTTAGAAACACTAAGAAGGGGGGGTGAATCAGTGTTTTTCTATTAATTACTTTTCAGCAACTTAAACATAAATCAAACATACATTGAATGAAGCTTAACATAAGAACTCATAACACAAGATATGATTATGGGGAAACCTTGATCAGAGGAAAACCCTGGTGGGAATTAGCACACACAAATATTGTACTAAGTATAATGAACTTGTTAAAGTTCCTTTGACCTGTTAGAAACAATCTTTACAATATGAGTACAATGACCTGGTTAAAGGTCTGACCCTGTTAGGAGTCTTTCACAAAACCTGTTAAAGGTATATGGCTCACTGCCTAGGTTCACTTCCCAATAGGATGAAGGCTAAAACCTTCTGAAAGTTGATATACACTGTATCAAAAGTGAACTGTTGTGATGACACTGCTGTCTGATCAGTTCCATGTATGCGTGAATGCTCTTACTCTATTAAAGAGCTATATCATATACTGACTTCATCATACTTCTCTTCTATGTCTTACTCTTACATCATAATAAACACTTGTAACATAAATTTACATTACATACTTATATGTTCATATCCAAATAGGCGCGACCCAAAACAAGACACTAGTTGCCCCTAAAACAAAATACACAATGCTTCCAATAAATTCATCTCAAGCATGTTTAAAACAATGCTAATTACATTATTACAAACATATAATCAAAGGCGTTTAGCCATTACATAAAAAAATAATTCACGCTGATCAAAACACTAGTCGGCTTCCATACTCTGTCTTCTGGACTGCTGGTCTACTGATCTGCCTATAACTTCGCCTTATTATTGTTTCATACTATATGTGCCTTGATGTAGCATGTACATGTGTCATACAACATATATCTGAATGCACATAAGCTGACTCGATCTCTTGCATGTGCGTTGATGTGCTGATCGGTGAATATCTCAATCTGCCCTATTTTCCATACTTAGTCATTTTGTCTTTCATGATAGAAACTAAACATGAATTTGTTGCCATGATGAAAACACAAAATGAGTCATGCATCCTTAGGAAGTCAACTTTCCAACAATCTCCCCCTTTGTCATTTATGGCAACAAAGGAATGTGGCCAAGTTTCTCAAAATGACTTAACACACAAAATGATTGTATATACATATACATACACTTCTCCGCATATACATATTCTATATTACTCCCCCGTTTTAAATTAATGACAAAGGTGTAAAAAAATGTGTAAGTCTTCTACATACTTACTCCATGTAAATTTTAGGGTACACAATCTGAAAGATTGGATCTCTTTCTACTAGAATACTTTCATTGCATCAACTGTCTGAAGATGCGTGCATAGGGCATAAGTCAGTTTCTCCATCTTCGTCAAATCTGTGCATGGACCTTGATCATATGTTACAATGGTGGCATCAATCTATTTGATGTTCTCATTTAAGGCTGCTAGAGATTGCGCAAGTGCATTTCTCAACTGAGTTTGCCTGATTCTTATCTTGCTGATCTCCAACTTAGCTTTCTCAATCTTGTCTAACTGCCCTTGATAAAAATTGTTGCAGATGTTCATGTCTTGTGTGGATGTTTAAACTGATTTCCAAATGATGCCCACCATGATCTCTGCCTCTTCTACCTTTTTAATGTGCTCAGAGGTTAACTTCACTCTGTCCATGCAGTTTGCTATGACTTTTATTTCCCTTAGCTGCCAATTCTTTCAATATGGATTGCCCAATTTTTAAGGAGTTCAAGTCTAAGGTAAAGTTCTTTACCAATTCATTCAATCTCTCCTTTTTGTATTCATCTTCTGCAATCTTCGTAGCAAAGTCTACTAAACTTGTAAAGTGTGATTTAAAGTTTGTTAAGATGTTGTCTGTTGCCCCAATTTTCATCCTGTACCCATGCCGTAAAAGTGGAGGATTTTGAAGTCATAGTCAAGTCTAGTCTTGTTTGAGTCTAGCTCTAGGTCTTCCTTAGGTAGGAAGTTCTTGCTGGGTTTCCCTACCACTGCCTTTCCTTCTTTAAGCCGAATGGGTTATCTAAAAGTCTTTTCATTTTGGGTAGGTTATAGATCCCAACCCGGCAAGGATAATGTGTTCTTATTGATGATCTTTTTCAAGCAGAAGAATGATTGGGAATCATAATTTCCAGGCATTCATAAGAAATCAGAGAAGATTCTTCATATAGATGATGCAGTGATAGAGCTGTGATTGTAGATGGTCGAGGTAGGATTTCTAAATTTCAGTACTCCAAAGCCATTTTCGCACCTCAGAGGAAAAAACCCGCCAGTCTATATCTTGGCGATTCCAAGTTCATTTTAAATTCTATTCATCTGGGTCTTTTTAAAATCTTCTAAAGAATATTTCATATGTTGAAAGTGTAGCGTGAAAATACATCAAATTCTCAGAATGGGAATTCACGTTTTGGGTGCTCCAGAGGCATGCCGGCTATGATATTTGAAGTTTATAATAGTTTGAAAAGAGCGATGCTTTTCATTGTATCAAAGCATAGATCAAAGCTTCATGTCTTCACGATCTCAGTCCATCAAACAGCTCTCACATATGTTACATTTCTGGCTTTCAAACATGTGTCAAACTTCACCACAGTACCGTGTTGCTGGTCTTGATCAGGGAATCAGGTGCCCAATATATGGATCAAGGAATAGTTTTACGAAGTCATGAACAACCTGTTGATGAGTTAAGATGGTCAAAAAGTGGAATTGACTCCCATTTCAATAATGAATTTATGTATAATGGCTACAATCGGGTGTGGATAGGTAGAAATTAAAGATTGTTCTGTATGTATAGTAGAGCCAAATTCATACTCATTCCATGCATTTTCCACAATTCATAAAAGTTGATAGTTTTCACTTTTTGAAGGCATGGATCGATTCTTTGATGTCATACGATCTTATTGGTGAAAGTTGCATCCAATTTGGTGTTGAAATAAGGAAGATACAGCCTATCAAGATTTTAAGATTCAGCTTCTCCATGGCGGAATTCTACCTAAGAAGGTAATTTTCCGCAAAGGCAGAAAAGAAGGAGCGCTAAATCAAGAAAGACTCAAAGCGGAGAATTAGAATTCAGCTTCTCCGTGGTGGAATTCTACCTAAGAAGGTAATTTTCCGCAAAGGCAGAAAAGAAGGAGCGTTGAATCAAGAAAGACTCAAAGCGGAGAATTAGAATTCAGCTTCTCCATGGCGGAATTCTACCTAAGAAGGTAATTTTCTGCGAAGGCAAAAAAAGAAGGAGCGCTGTGGTGGACCCCACAATGGGTTTTCGAAGCACTTTTTCAATTTTTCGGGTAAGAGAGAAATGTTTAAATGTTGACTCAGAAATTAAAATAAGGTATTTGCGGAGAACTG
>MU226953.1:510364-527712 GCA_018584345.1 Thuja plicata
TCCTTTGTTTTGAGGATGTGAATGAACCTCAGTAGGATGTGCTGTGGGATATTCAGAGAAGGATTCATTAGAAGTTTTCATCATTTCATTTATCTCTCTGTTAGTAGTTGCTGTAGATTAGTTAGTGTTGAGCGTATGAATTCATAACATGTGTGAGTTCTACAACTTGGTTCATAGATTAGAAAGCTCTCCTTTCCTGGATTAAGTTTTGTTTAGGCTTAATTTGGTTTGCCTCTTCTGCTCTCGGGTTAAGAGCATACCCTGTGTTAGTTTTAGGATCAAGACATAATTCATTATATATCATTCCAAAAGGGAGTTGTACCTACCAATTCAGAGAAAAGCCAGTAATCAGAGAATGGCTTTTCAACTATTGTAATCAGATATTGTTCATAATTTGGGCACTAAGAGTCATATTCCTAAGAAGTAAGAAAGGACAAATCTGTTTACTAACAGATTTTTGGTGACTCCGCAAGGGACTTGAATAGTCACCAGATCAGTACATGGTATCATGAGCAAAAATGGTACTCCCTCATGAGAATATCTTTCCAGTGCTCCAACCAAACCTTGGTTTTCAAGACGATCAAGAAGACATAAGCTCATCTCTCAATACATTTGTTTGGAGGTATAGGAGGAATGCTGAGCATTACAGAAATGCGAGCCAGGTATTAGAGGAGGAAGAAAGAAGGGCGGAAGCTTTAGAAAGAGATGTTCAAAAGAGGAATATTCGGAGAGCAGAAAGACAAGCACAAAGAGAAGCCTAGCAGTAAACTCTTCCCAGCACCCTGGAATGCACAAAGTTCCTCAGGAGTACCAGAGAACAGGGTGGGCGAGATCCTACATTTGACAAGCTAGAAGAGCTTGGTTTTCCCATCCTATAGGTTCCTAAAAGAAGAGGACAAAAGAAGAGTCAGAGTAGACTGGCTTCCCCTGTTAGGAATCAAATTACTTCACAAAGCGCTTGCCAGGTATTGACTCTTCATGGTATCAATACTCCCTCGGTTGTTAATTTTCCACCATATAGTGCAAGGGCTATCATGGCTGCTCCATGGGCTACAGAAGTTGGACCTTTAGCATTAGCGGCTTATCATCCGCTTCCTACGAGGTCGAGAAAGAATTTCCCTAAGTTCTCCGGTGATGGACAGGTCACTCTGGATGAACATATTAAAGCATTCTTTGTAGCCACTAACATCTTGGGGGTGGGACATGAGGACGTTGTTGTAAGATTATTCATTGAGACTCTAACAGAGAGTGCCATGGATTGGTTCTACCATTTGGATGATGGCTCTATCACTAGCTGGGACACGATGAGAATGGCGTTCGAAGCCCGATTTAAGACTACAGAAGATGAGCATGCTCTATTAACGCAACTGGCATCCATAAAGAAGCAACCTCACATGAGTATGAGGGATTTTGTAGCCAATTTCAATAAAATTACTAGTAGAATCCCTGCTGCTGCTAGGCCTACTACCGGTAATCTCAAAACGTTCTTCATAAGCGTGATGCCTCTGGATATTAATTATGACTTAAGACGGGCACGCCCTACTGATTTAGCAGATGCACAAAGAAGAGCCATTGAGTGCGAGGATGACTTAATCTCCGCGGGAAAGTGGAAAAGGGAGATTCAAACCAAGGGAAGCTCCAGCAATACTACATCATCTGATGAGATGCTTCAGAAGTTGTCAAATGAGTTGGTCGCGATGAAGAAGAAATTACCAGGTTTCAACAACTCTTATCAGTGAAATTTTTAGAATGTGCTGGGAAGAGGTGCAGATAATAAGTTCCTGCAGCTTACAGGCACCCAGCCAATATTGCAGATCGAGGCAGCACCCAAGAAAGGGAACATGTGCGTGTTTCATTTGACTATAGATCATGATGGTGAGAACTGCCCAGAGATCATCTGTATGATGCAGTTATTGGCCACTAATGAGCTGAATGTAGCAGCTCCTTGTGCAGATTTGGATACATACTCCAATGGCGACTCCAGAAATTTATTTGTGGAGTATAAATCTGACTCTAAAATCAAAGGTGAATGCTATGCTACCATTGACAGGACTTCTTATCAAGTACTCACCCGGGGATAGAAGTTAAAGAACCAGTCTTTGAGCCAACCCCTCAAAGGTGACTCTGTTCCTTCCACGAGAAATGCCCATGCTGATCAAGGAGCCTCAAATTCTCAAACGGGTAAGGATAAAGCACCTTTTGATTTTATCCAATTTTGTGAAGAAGTAAAAATTCAGATTTCCCCTATAGATTATTTAGCTTCACATCCTTCTGAATTGAAAAGACTAGTGGAGAGATGTAAGGGGGATGTCTGAAACTTGAACCACAATGTGACCGTAGAACAAGAAGGGGAAACATTGACAGCTAATTTGTTTCATCAAGATGAATGTACTATGTTAGAAACTTCTCCTGGTCAGAAATCCGACCCCTTCTATGTTTCATTGTATATTAACGGTTGTAAACTAAGTAACTGCATAATAGACTTTGGAGCATCAGACAATGTCATGCCCCATTCAGTGGCCAAAGCCTTAGGTCTTAGTCACACAGAGGTGCATGGGAGATGTTATTCAATGGATGCTAAACAGGTTCCCTTGCTAGGAGAAATTAAAGATGCCTAGGTTGCTTTGGCCTCTCACCCCGAAAAGAAGCTCTTACTGACTATCCTAGTGGCAGACATCCCGGAAAGCTATGGTCTCCTCCTAAGTAGAAGTTTCTGTAGGGATTTAGGAGGGGAGATAAAGTTAGACTAGTCTCAGGCTATGATACCGATTGGGAACAAGAAAGTTAAGTTGGAGCCTGAAGAAAAAGATAAATTCACCATCCTAAAATCTGATGATCCCAAGGCCCAGATACTCTACCAAGAGTTGGAATTTGGCAATTAAATGTTGTTCACTGAAGAATCCCTGAGTGAAGAAAGAAGTGAAAGTCTAGATGGAAGAGCTTCATGTGAAGGGAGCAACCTTACCGGTGTATGGACCCTAGAATTTGATGGAAGTTGTTCTTCATCAGGATCCGATGCGGGCATCGTGTTAATCCCTCCTCAGGGTGAACCTGAACCAATGGCCTTTAAATTGGAATTTGGGAATACCAACAACACCGCTGAATATGAGGCTCTGTTACTTGGAATTGCAGCAGCAAAAGAAAAAGGAGTAAAATTGCTGAAGGCTAGAGGTGACGCAGAGCTCATTGTGAAACAGGTTAGAAAACAATATTCTGTCAAGAACCATAGATTGAAGAATTATAGAAAGAGGGTCTGGGATGAAATAGAAAGTTTGGATGCCTTCTCCATTGAAGCGGTACCAACAGAGTTGAATTCCAAGGCTGACTCCCTAGTAGTTTCAGCTTCTTTATTGTTGCCTCATCCAAAGTTTAAAGACAAGAAGTATCAGATCAAGATTGTTTATAGAGCTTTGGTTCCAAACAATATGGATTCTTGGCAGGTTTTCGAAGATGACAAGAGCCTGCAGTTGTTCTTGGAAAGAGACAAGACTACTTCTAAACACCATGTGAATGAAGGAGATAAAGAGGATTCTAGTCATGAATCACCAGAAAAGCAAGGTGAACCGATTAGCTACAAGGTAATATTATCCCGCCTTATTTTGTGTCTTTGGAAAAGCTATTTAATAGACATGATGCTTATATAAAGCAGAAGAGGATGAAAAAAGGACCCACTACTGGTGAGTATGAAGGGGTGAACATCGGTGATCCGGACGACCCCAAGATGATCAACATTGGCAAATGTTGTTCATCTAAAGAGAAGGAAGCCGCCAAGCAATTCTTTCTTGAGTACAAGGATGTTTTTTCTTGGAGCTACGAAGACTTGAAAAGTTATAGAGGAAGAAAAGTAAAACATCAAATTCCTCGTAAGCTAGATGCCATCCCTTTTCACCAGAAATAGAGGAATTACAACCCCAAGATAGCAGATGCCATTTTTTGAGAAGTAGACAAAATGTTGAAGGCTCGAATTATCTACCCAATCCATCACTCTACTTGGCTAGCTAATATAGTTCCTGTTCGGAAAAAGAACGGAGAAATCAGAATTTGCGTTGACTTTGAAATTTGAATCAGGCGTCTCTTAAAGACAATTTCGCCCTTCCCAATATGGATTATTTACTGCAAACGGTGGTTGGGTCCGAGATGATGTCCATGCTCGATGGATTCTCGAGCTATAACCAGATTGAAGTGGAGGAGAAAGATTAACACAAGACGGCATTCACAACCCCCTGGGGTACGTTCGCATACCACAGGATTCCTTTCAGTCTGATAAACACAGGTGCTACTTTTCAAAGATGCATGAGCAAAACATTTGCTGATCTGAAGGATCGAATCATGGGGATATATCTGGATGATCTCACTGCATTTTCAAAGAAAAGAAAAGACCACATAGAAGACTTGAGGAAGGTCTTGCAAAGATGTCGAGATCATGGAATCTCCCTCAACCCAAAGAAATCTGTGTTCTGTGTAATAGAAGGAAAGATCCTCGGTCACATAGTCTCCCAAGAGGGAATCAGGATCGACCTAGAGCGAGTTGAGGCTATTCGAAGGTTGAGTTTGCCATTGAACAGAATAGGAGTGAAGTCATTTTTTGGGCAAGTCAACTTTCTCAGGATATTTGTACCGGATTTTGCAGAGATAACCCAATGCATTGTAGATATGATGAAAGACAATGCAAATTTTAAATGGAGCGAACCAGGGAAATAAGCTTTCCAGAACATCAAGGATGCTATTTCTAATGCTCCGGCGTTGAGTCATCCAAATTATGGGCGGGATTTCATCATCTACTATTACACTTCTAAACACACTCTGTCAGCTATACTTATGCAAATTAATGATGAAGGAGTTCAGGTCCCTGTAGCTTTCATGAGCATTCCCTTAAAAATCATGAATTGAAATATTTGCAGATTGAGAAACATGCTTTTGCAGTGGTTAAAGCATTGAAAAACTTCCGATTCTACATCTTGCATTCGCATTCTATGGTGTATGTCCCAGACATAGCAATGAAAAGTATGTTGACACAGCAAGAAGTGGATTGCAATGCTTGAGGAGCTTGGATAGCAAAGACGCAGGAATACGACATTGAAATTAAGCCCACTAAACTGGTAAGGGGAAATGCTTTATGTAAAGCAATCACAGAAAACAAGATCACGGAAGAGATAGAGGAATCTGAAGAAAATCAGTTGGTCTTGGCCATGGGACTCCAAGATACATGGTTCGAAGATATTGTTTACTTCCTCACATACGGAGAATGCCTAGACGGCCTGACGGTGAAACAAAGAAGAGAGCTAAAATTAAGGGCTACTAAATTCATAATTTGGGATGATAATTTTTTTAAGAAGGTGATTGACGGTACTTTCCTCAAATGTGTAGATAAACAACAACAAGAGAAGCTGCTGAAAACTTTTCACGATGAAGCCTGCGGAGGACATTTCTCGTCTTCCGTCACCGCTTTTAAAATTTTGAGACGATGCTACTACTGGCCTGGGATGTTCAAGGATGCCTATTCCTAGGTAGAAAAATACAAGAAATGCAAGATGTTTTCAGGGAATCCTCAATTATTTTCTCTCCCATTGAAGCCTGTGGTGATAGAGGAGCCTTTTCAACAATGGGGTCTTGATTTCATCGGCCCAATTAATCCAGCTTCCAGTGCTGGTCAACAGTACATAATAACTGCCACTGATTATTTCACCAAGTGGGTGGAAGCTAAGGAAACGAAGAAAACAACTTTAGAAGTGGTATGTGAATTTCTTAAAGAGAATATACTAGTCAGGTTTGGCGTCCCGAATAAGTTAGTAATGGACAATGCAACTTATTTCTCTTCAACTGAGATTACTAGTTTTTGCTTTGAATATGGAATCACTGTTAGCCATTCCTTAGATTACTTCCCATAGGGAAATGGCCAGGCCGAATCCAACAATAAGAATTTGGTGAAGATTATTAAGAAGCTGGTGGAAGATAATCAAAGAAACTGGCATAAAAAGCTACATGAAGCATTATGGGAGGACAGGGTGACGCCAAAGAGGGCAATTGGTGTATCACCTTTTGAGTTGGTTTATGGCACTGAAGTGAGCCTTCCATTACCTCTAGAATTGGCTACCAACATGCTCAGAAAGGTGATTGAAGATGGTACATTCAGAGATGGATTAGAGAAGAGGATCTTGTATCTGAAAAAACTAGAAGAGGAGAGAGCGGAGATAGTAGATCACATCACTCAGCATCAACTACGAGTGAAGAAGCTATTTGACAGAAAGGCGAGACCAAAAAAATTCATGGTGGGTGATAATGTATTATTGTGGGATAAGCGAAGTGCTCCCAAAGGGATGCATAAGAAGTTTGATTCCCTGTGGAAAGGCCCATTCATAATCCACCAGGCATTTGATAACAATTCTTTCAAACTGGCGTATCAAGATGGTGAAGTGTTACCACTGACCTTCAACGGTCAGGATTTGAAGCTTTATCAAATTATAGATTGAAAATAGGTAACCCCTATAATGTACCATAGTTTTGTTCTATTGCTTTGCGTTCCTTAGGTTAGTTTCCTTTCCCTTTCTTTTGGTTCTTTCCTATTTTGCTTTCTTTTGTTGGTGTTCCTGCGTTGCCGCCTTTTGTTATTCCTTGTGAAAACAAAGATACTAAGTCCCTCACTTGGGTATAATCTACCCAAGTCCCCAGTCAAAGCTAGCTGTTGCCCCACTTTTCATCCTGTACCCATGCTGTCAAAGTGGAGGATTTTGAAGTCATAGTCAGGTCTAGACTTGTTTGAGTCTAGGTCTAGCTCTTCCTTAGGTAGGAAGTTCTTGCCGGGTTTCCCTGCCACTGCCTTTCCTTCTTTAAGCCGAATGGGTTATCTAAAAGTCTTTTCATTTTGGGTAGGTTATAGATCCCAACCCGGCAAGGATAATGTGTTCTTATTGCTGATCTTTTTCAAGCAGAAGAATGATTGGGAATCATAATTTCCAGGCATTCATAAGAAATCAGAGAAGATTCTTCATATAGATGATGCAGTGACAGAGCTGTGATTGTAGATGGTCAAGGTGGGATTTCCAAATTTCAGTACTCCAAAGCCATTTTCGCACCTCAGAGGCAAAAACCTACCATTCTATATCTTGGCGATTCCAAGTTCTTTTTAAATTCTATTCATCTAGGTCTTTTTAAAATCTTCTAAAAAACATTTCATATGTTGAAAGTGTAGCGTGAAAATACATCAGATGCTCAGAATAGGAATTCACGTTTTGGGTGCTCTAGAGGCATGCCGGCTATGATATTTGAAGTTTGTAATAGTTTGAAAAGAGTGATGCTTTTCATTGTATCAAAGCATAGATCGAAGCTTCATGTCTTCACGATCTCAGTGCATCAAACAGCTCTCACACATGTTACATTTTTGGCTTTCAAACATGTGTCAAACTTCACCACAGTACTATGTTGCTGGTCTTGATCGGGGAATCAGGTGCCCAATATATGGATTGAGGAACAGTTTTACGAAGTCATGAATAGCCTATTGATGAGTTAAGATGGCCGAAAAGTGGAATTGATTCCCATTTCAATAATGAACATATGTATAATGACTACAATCAGGTGTGGATAGGCAGAAATTAAATATTGTGCTGTATGTATAGTAGAGCTGAATTCATACTCATTCCATGCATTTTCCACAATTCATAAAAGTTGATAGTTTTCACTTTTTGAAGGCGTGGAACAATTCTTTGATGTCATACGATCTTATTGGTGAAAGTTGCATCCAATTTGGTGTTGAAATAAGGAAGATACAGCCTGTCGAGATTTTAAGATTCAGCTTCTCCGTGGTGGAATTCTACTTAAGAAGGTAATTTTTCGCAAAGGCAGAAAAGAAGGAGCGCTGAATCAAGAAAGACTCAAAGCGGAGAATTGGAATCCAGCTTCTCTGTGGTAGAATTCTACCTAAGAAGGTAATTTTCCGCGAAGGCAAAAAAAGAAGAAGGAGCGCTGTGGTGGACCCCACAACGGGTTTTCGAAGCAATTTTTCAATTTTTTGGGTAAGAGAGAAATGTTTAAATGTTGACTTGAAAATTAAAATAAGGTATTTGCGGAGAACTGAAAATTTATTTCTCCGCAAGAGGAGTTCTCACCCGTAGAGAGATTTTCCGCAAGCAAAGAAATGCACCCAATGTTATATTAGGTAGATTTTCTCTAAGTGGAGCACCCCATTTCTGATTTTCCACAAGTCCACGGAGAAAAGAAAAGTAAGGAGAAAGAGAAAAGAGTGACGAATGTGGTGCCCTCTTGAAGATGATCATACAGATGAAAGAGAATTTCTCTAACTCCTTAGATAGTTTGATTGATGCTTCTGCAAGTGGCACGAACAGAGCTATAGAACTACAAAAGCTAAGTGGGCACATACACGTGGCCATGGAAGAGCTGCCAAAGCTTATCAGACAAAGATGGAAAAAGGAAAAGAGGCCAAATGATTTAACTTCCCCTTTCTTTTTCATTTCTTTTCCCTGGTAATTAGTTAGCGACAGAAGTGGTTTCTTTCCATCTGTCATGTAGAGGGAGATGAACTGATTAAACTTCCTTTGTAATGGTCATCCCCTGGCTCTATATGTATGAAGTTGAAAGATTAATGAAACATCGGAAAATTTTTGGTGTGGAATACTTGATGTTGCAGAGACAATTGAAGGTGTTTTATGTCAATTATTTTCTATTCTAGTTAATTAGATGGTTCTTTCTCTTAGTCTGAGTTACATTAAGAAAGAAAGGATGTTTCATTCTTTTTTGCGAGGATGTGAATAAACCTCAGTAGGATGTGCTGTGGGATATTCAGAGAAGATCTAGATAGAAGTTATTAATGATATGATTCTTTTTCTTAATCTGAATTGCAGTAGGAAGGAAAGGATGTTTCATTCCTTTGTTTTGAGGATGTGAATGAACCTCAGTAGGATGTGCTATGGGGTATTTGGAGAAGGATTCATTAGAAGTTTTCATCATTTCATTTATCTCTTTGTTAGTAGTTGCTGTAGATTAGTTAGTGCTGAGTGTATGAATTCATAAGATGTGTGAGTTCTACAGCTTGGTTCATAGATTAGAAAGCTCTCCTTTCCTGGATTAAGTTCTATTTAGGCTTAATTCGGTTTGCCTCTTCTGCTCTCGGGTTAAGAGCATACCCTGTGTTAGTTTTAGGATCAAGACATAATTCATTGTATATCATTCCAAAAGGGAATTGTACCCACCAATTCAGAGAAAAGCCAGTAATCAGAGAACGGCTTTTCAACTATTGTAATCAGATATTGTTCATAATTTGGGCACTAAGATTCATATTCCTAAGAAGTAAGAAAGGACAAATCTGTTTACTAACACTATCCACATCTTCAACATATTAAACTTTGGCTACTTTCTTATCAGTAGGCACTAAGTCATTCAATATGTTTACTGATTCCAAAAAGAAAGGGTTCCTCATCACTTGTTTCTCCTTTTCTTTTTCCATAGCAAGAATGCTGATCTTGATTAGGTCTTCTTCTCCCCATGCATCCAAACTTATAGAATTAGGAGTTAACCTTGACAACAATGAAGTAGAAGGTTGAGTGGAGTGTGAGAATATAGCATTCTGACTGGTATCTCTTTTATTGGTGTCTTATCACCTTGAGTATCTTTTTCTTCATTTATGTCAATTGGACCATTAGTGGGAACTTCATCTTGTTGTGCAGATGTATCGTCAGTGCACATTTCTTCAGTGCTTACAAATGCTTTATCAACTTTGTCCATGTCTTTTTCAGATGCTATCATGGATATCTTGATATTGTCAACTACTATAGTATCTTCTGAGTCTTTATATGTATTAGAGGTTATTGTCACTATGGGCATTGAAACCTATGGACCTATCATAGGTTCTTTCTTTAACACTGGTTTTGTAACCTGTTTGGGAGGAGCTAGAATTACCTTTGTAGTAGGCACCATTGATGGATGCATGTGTCTATCCATAAACACTTGTTCAAATTCCTTTTTAGTCTCTTTACCTATTTGTTCATACTCTTTGTTCATAATCTGTAAGGTCCTTGTCTTGGTTCTTAGATGAGGCTTTATCAGATCCAATAGAATAGCCTTTTCATCATGTGCACATGTAGGGAGAAGAGTATCCAATGTTTCTTCTCTAATCCTCATGTTTTCCTCTATTGCATGTCTTTTCATGATCTTCTGTATGTTCCATAACTTATCTGGTATCACTTTTTTGAGTTCAAGAATAGACTTCTTAAACTTGATCATATGAGATATGATCATAGAATGCATCTCAGTCTTATCCATCTCTTGATACTTGTCATACACTTTAGAAAGTGTATCTAATCTCCCTTCATTTACAATCTTATTCTTTAAAACATTTAGACTAGGTCTAAATCCTACCTCAGGAGGAGCTTGATTATTCCTTGCTTTTCTCTGAATGTTCCTTGAGGATGGGTGATTTGTGGGTGCCTATTTTCTTCCTCTAGTCTTCTTTCTTGGTTTAGAAGGTGGAGATGAGTCTAGATCAATAGTGGTAGAGGGCGCAGAGGTGCTCTCTACTTTTTTCTTCTTTTGGATTTCTTCAGTCTTCTCAAGTTCTTTTGCTATCTTGGCTTCTCTAGCTTTATCAAGATCTTCTTGAGTGATTCCATGAAATTTTAGAATGCTATATGTGATCTTTGATGCCTTTCTTTTATTATCAGCATAGTGTAAGATAGTATCCACTTCATTGGTCTTCTCTCTGTAAGTGCCCCACCTTGGCTCATTAGGATCTTTAGGCATAGACAATAGAACTTGTGCATATCCTTCTAACACATGTTCTTCCACTTCATAACCAAGAGGATGAATCCATTTGGTTCTAGGTTCGATAGCCTCCATGCAAGTGCAATCTATTTCTACCATGAAACATATGGTATCCTTATATTTGTCAACTATCTTCTCAGATAATCTGAACCTTTTTTTCATCTTGATCCTAAATGTCTTGATATCCATATCCATGGTATCCCTTACACTGCTCTCTAAAGTGGCCTTAAGAGAAATCTAATACATTGTAGGCTTGTTCCTATCTAGATAAAGGTTTGCAACCTTTCCAACAATATGGAAATACAAGTAGATGATCAAAGATCCAAACCTGAATGTCTTTCTCTTGTCATGCTTGATGATTTGAATGTTGTCAATTAGTTGAGTGTGCAAGATCTCACATAGGTTGTATTGAGTGTTATCCTTCACCATTCTGATAGCTTCTAGGAATGTTACTCCAGAGATATTGTTCAACCTACTTGCTTGCTTAAACTTATACCCAAGTATCATTGTTAGAAGTTTTATGTCATCCTCCTTGATGGGGTCAACTGTCATCCCACGCTTGTCACTTCTAGATAGGAAAAGTTATTCAATTTGCTTCTTTACATCCTTTCCAGTAGGAAAAATTGGTCCAGTCTGAGGGAGTCTAGTTAATTCATTGATTAGGTTTGTAGTGATGCAAACGGGAACCTCACCAATCCAGTAAAGGTCATCATGTATTCTACTTAGAAAAATCTTCACCCATTCTAGCTCATCAAACTCATGTGCTTTAGAGTATTCGAAAATAGGGTTATCAATCAAGTGTGTGAACTCATCCTTGAATGTGTAATCAGGTTTCATCATAGATCCCATATGAGTGGCTATGTTGATATCTCCTACTATTTCCTTCTTACAGTAAATATATGCGTGGATATCTTCTACGTGAACAACACCTAGCGGGGTTTTGGAGAAAGCTCCTTCCACATCATCCAGTATGGATTTGAATTGATGCTTCTTGAATACAAATCTCTTCCTCTCTAAAATATCAAATACAACTAGAGTCACCATACTTACTTGGAACTTGATTAAGTAGGGTTTCACAAAATTTTGAAACGGCACGACTGTTAGGGTTCTGTTTCAACTTCTTATCTGTTTGCTTAACTGCCAAATCTATTATGCTTCCGTGCCTTGATGCCTAGTGCTCCAGTGCTCTCCAAATTCTATGAACTCAAATGCAAGTGTGAAAAAGATCAAACACTTACTTTATTTTCTAAAATCTACCGCATTTAATGTTTGCAACTGTACGCAAATTACTTATAGAATTTGCAACTTTGATTCTGATACATTTGAGACAATGCATGTATGCATACTATAATATTATGTGCTTGTAATCATGAATCCATAGGCACATACTTGGACGTGAGTATACCAACCGCGCAGGGGTCCTGAGCTAGAGTAGCTCCCCCTAAGACCAAGAAGGTCTATTCAAGTAGAAGTAGAGGGTGCATCCACTGTGGATGCATCAACTACTTTTTCAACATCATTGTCTTTCTTTACTTCAACCCAAATTTTGCTTGAATCTTCTTTTTCTTGAACAAACTTGACTTCTCCTTCTTCCTCAAATAGTTATTTCTTAGGATCCTCTTTCTTTTGAGTTTTGGATCTACAAAACCTTGAGATGTGTCTAGCCTTTCCACATGCGTGACAAATGATAGGAGGTCTGATGTTCTTGTTCATCATGTTGCATTGCTTTGCTGTGTGTCCATTGTAGTTACATATCTGACATGTAGTGTTCTACAAATTTCTTTGAGGTTAATTTCTCTGGTTGTTTTGATTCATTCTTCTTTGATTTGTTCTGCAATGTATAGCCCTATGACCAAACTTATTATAGGAGAAACAATAACCATTGAAAGGTCTCACCTCTTTGCAATCTCTTTCCAAATGACCATGTTTGTTACATGCATAACAAGTTCTATTAATTTGCATGATTTCCCCTTTAGGTGGATCTATTTTAATCTCTACAACATTCTCAACTTTTTTTTCTTCGGAAGATGCTTCATGTGCTTTCTTTGTTTCTTGCAATAAGTTGATTTCAATTTGTGCTACACTGTATCCAAAACCAATAGTGTCACCTTTTTGCTTTTGTGCATTAAGATGAGATTGAAGTGAATCATAACTTGTGTGGAGTTTATCAATCTTATCCTTTGCTTCTATTAATTTAGATTCTAACTTCTTCTTTATGTTTTCCAATTCCAGGACTTTCATGTTTTCTTTCAAGAGTTCATCATCTAGTTGTTTTCTTTCTTTGATCTTTTCTTCAATAGCAATTTGGCTGTCTGTGAGTTGTCCATCTAGATTTTCAATTTTATCTTTTAGAGACATATTCTCTTCATTGAGATTTTTGATCATTTTCCCTAAATCACTTGTAGATAAATCTTTCAAATCTTTTCTTAATTTCTTGATAAGAATTTGTGAGCCATCAACTTTCAGTATAAGTTCTTCATTTTCTTTTTCAGATCTATCAAGATCTCCAAGAGCTGCTTCAAGATTCTTTTTCAAATGTTTTTCTTCTATTGAGTCCATGATCTCCTCAACTGGTTAAACTTTCTTTCAAAGGACTAGATCTCTAATACCAATTGTTAGAAACACTGAGAGGGGGCGGGGGGTGAATCACTGTTTGTCTATTAATTACTTTTTAGCAACTTAAACATAAATCAAACATACATTGAATGAATCTTAACATAAGAACTCATAACACAAGATATGATTATGTGAAAACCTTGATCAAAGGAAAACCCCAGTGGGAATTAGCACCCACAAATATTGTACTAAGTATAATGAACCTGTTAAAGTTCCTTTTCCTTGTTAGAAATAGTTTTTACAATATGAGTACAATGACCTGGTTAAAGGTCTGACCCTGTTAGGATTCTTTTACAAGACCCTATTAAAGGTATATGGCTCACTTCCTAGGCTCACTACCCAATAGGATGAAGGCTACAACCTTCTGAAAGTTGATATACACTATATCAAAAGTGAACTACTATGATGAAACTATTGTCTGATCAGTTCTGTGTATGTGTGAATGATCTTACTCTCTTAAAGAGCTATATCATATACTAACTTCATCATACTACTCTTCTATGTCTTACTCTTACATCATAATCGACACTTGTAACATAACTTTACATTACATACTTATATGTTCATATCCAAATAGGTGCGACCCAAAACAAGAATCTAGTCAGCCCTAAAACAAAATACACAATGATTTTGATCAAGTCGGCTCAAGCATGTTTACAACAATGCTAATTACATTATTAAAAACATATAATCAAAGGCGCTTAGCCATTACATAACAAAATAATTCACGCTGATCAAAACACTAGTCGGCTTCCATACACTATCTTCTGGAATGTTGGTCTACTGATCTTCCTGTAACTTCACCATACTATTGTTCCATACTATGCATGCCTGAATGTAGCATGTACATGTGTCATACGACATATATTTGAATGCACATAAGCTGACTCGATCTCTCACATGTGCGCTGATGTGCTGATCGCTGAATATCTTTGTCTGCCCTGTTTTCCATACTTAGTCATTTTGTCTTTCATGATAGAAACTAAACATGAATTTGTTACCATGATGACAACACAAAATGAGTCATTCATCCTCAGGAAGTCAACTTTCCAACATTAAGTAGGCCGATGCATCATTCTATTTATTTTACTGACTAGTAGACAAGGGTCTGACCCCTAGTCTCTTTCTCAAGTACTCAAATGCATCCTTGGGCAGTGGCTTGGTGAATATATTGGATAATTGTTCCTTTGATTTCACATATTCAAGTATCACCTTGTTTTCTTGAACTTGTTCTCTCAAATAATGATACTTGATAGCAATATTCTTTGTCTTAGCATACATGACTAGATTCCTGGAAATGTTTATTGCACTTGTATTATCACAATAGATAATTACTAGTTCAAGAATTTTCATATGCATACCTTCTGGTAGCTATTTGATCCATGCAATATTTGAGTAGTTTGTAGCAGCAACAACATACATTGCTTTTGCAGTAGACTGAGAGATGCATTCTTGCTTCTTGCTGATCCATGTGACAAGTTTGTCACCCATAAAGAATGCTCCTCTAGTTGTGCTCTTTCAGTCATCAATATTTCCAGCCCAATTAGCATCAGTAAAGACCTTAAGTTCAAACTTTCCTTCTCTTCTATAACATAATCCATTTTCCTTGGTATTCTTTAGATATCTTAGGATTCTTTTCATAGTAGTCATATGTGATTCCCTAGGATTAACAGAAAATCTTGCAAAAATTCCTACTGCATGTGCAATATCTGGTCTAGTATGTACAACATAAATGAGTTTTCCAATCATTGATCTTTACAAAGTCTGATTTACCTCTGATGACTTTTCCTACTTTGTCATCTTACATCTAGTTTATATCAGTGTTCCAACTGGCTTGGAATCTTCCATCTTGAATTTTTCATCACTTCCTTGATGTATTTTGATTGTGTAATGAAAATACCTTCATCTTGTTGCATGATCTGCAAACCAAGAAAGAACTTGATCTCTTCAAACATAAACATCTCAAATTATTTTCTCATTTCATTTGCAAATGATTTTCATAGTATATCATTGTCTCCAAATATGATGTCATCAACAAATATCTCAGCAATCAAAATGTTAGCATCAGTATCTTCCTTCAAATAAAGATTATTGTTTTCACTAGTTCTTACAAATCCAATACTTATGAGATAGTAATGAAGTCTTTCATACCAGGCTCAGGGTTCTTGTTTCAATCCATACAGGGCTTTGTATAGTATACATACCATGTCCCTTTTGTCTAGATCAAAAAACCCTTCTGTTTGCTCAATGCATACCTCTTCTTCAAGTATTCCATTTAGGAATGTAGACTTGACATCCATTTGATATACCTTGAATCCTTTACATGCAGCATAAAAAATTAATATTCTCACTCCTTGTAGCCTAGAAACGGGTGCAAAGGTCTCTCCATAGTCAATCCCTTCTTCTTGTGCATACCCCTTACATTCTAGTCTTAGTTTGTTTCTGGTGACTTCTCCATTCTCATTCAGTTTATTCCTGAATATCCATTTTGCACCAATGACATTCTTGTCATCTAGTCTGGGTACAAGTGTCCATGTCTTGTTTTTTCTCAATCTACTCAATCTCCTCATTCATAGCACTAATCCATTCATTATTATCAATTGCAACATTGACAAATTTTGGCTCAATCACAAATAAGACATCTTGTGTTTAGAGACTTACTTATGGTTCTCATACCAACCTTATTATCACCAATGACCTGGTTTTGTGGATGGTTCCTTCTGACATATCTAGAAAGTACATGTTCAATTATTTGTCTATCAGGTTGATCATCAATTTGTCCTTCATTCTGATCTATGTCGCTTGGTACGTCATCTTGAGCAATATCCTGATTGTCGGTATTTGCAGCCTGATGCTCGGGTGCAATAAGTTGTTGCTTGGGAGCTATACATTATTGCTCGAGTAGAGTGTCAGGTTATTCATTGTAAACAAACCTGTTGTAGTCCTCTAGTTCTTTTGTGCTTTCCTTTTCATTCTTCTCTGCAAATTCATCTATCGTTACATTTTCACTTTCAATAATTTTTTTAGAGGCTTTATTTAGACATTTATAAACCTTGCTCTTGGTGGAATACCCTAGGAATATTCCTTCATCACTCTTGGAGTCAAGCTTTCCATTTCTATCATCTTTTAAGATATAACATTAACTACCAAAAATTTTGAAGTAACTTACATTGGGTGTGTATCCATACCATAGCTCATAAGGTATCTTCTTGGTGTCTTTCTTCAGTTGTACTCAATTCAATGTGCAAAAAAAAGTACTGACAGCTTCCCTCCAGAATATTTGGGTGATGCCTTTCTCTATCATCAATGTCCTTGCACAATCAACAATGGATTTGTTCCTTCTTTCAACAATTCCATTTTGCTGTGGTGTTTTCGGTGCAGAGACCTATCTTTTGATTCCATGCTCATTACAAAAGTTAGTGAATTCATCTAAAATAAATTCCCCTCCTCTATCTAATCTTAAGCATTTCAATTCTTTACCACTTTCTTTTTCTACCATCACTTTGTACCATTTAAACATCTTGAATGCTTCAGATTGATCTTTTAGAAACATTATTGTCATCTTTCTAGAGTAATCATCAACAAAGAGAATAAAATATCTATCACCATAATAAATCTTTGTCCTCATGGGTCCACATAGATTAGTATGGGCTAATTCTAGAATGGCATCAAATGTATGGGTTTTTCTTTTGAAACTAGACCTTGTCATCTTACCTTTTTGACAATTTTTGCACATGATATTGTCTGTTGAAGACAATTATTCAATTGTGTATTGTCATTGATGTTAAACATGTATATACACTTATGTAGTAGTTTTACACTAATCTCTACATTTAGATAGAGCATAGTTGGTAAACAAAATGAGTTGAGTTTGGGCATTGAAGAAGTTCAGTGTTGACTGAATTCACTCAGGCATTTCATGTTAGAAACACTGAGAGGGGGGGGGGGGGGAATCAGTGTTT